>JAGFZM010005526.1:0-62412 GCA_017657215.1 Limnothrissa miodon | reverse complement strand
GTAATCTGAGAGCACTCTGTTATTCAGTGTTATTCAGTCGGGTTAATGTGACTAACTCGCGCTCGCTCTGTCTGTGTTTACAGGGGAGTTTTCGGCCTTCAAGTAGTGCTGCAGACTTCACCAGTCCATCATTCCTCATCGCCTTTTGCTAAGTCTTGTGTCCCTACAGTGGGTTCACGCATAAAGCTGAAAAAAAAAAATGTACCTAGTCTCAAAGAATGTGCTGTTTTCTCTTTCCTCTTTAACCTGAAGAGCAACAGCCTCAAATGGAGTTGCAAACAAAAAAAACGAAAAAGGACAAAAAAATCTAAAGAAAAAAACAACATGACGACGACAACATGATCTCTGCAGCAAGATATCTCTGGTTCACAATATGTAATACAAACAGCCAGGCTTGAATCGCCCCCCCCGCCCTCTCCCCCCCTCCAGCCACAACAACAATAACACTTGAACACAAAACGACCAAGAGGGAAAAGACGAGCGGTAATGGGATCAACCATGTAATCCAACGGAGGCTGTCGCAAGAGGCCGTCGAGTCGGGCAGGAGAGAGGAAAGGTCAGGGTGATCATTCCCACGGTGACCAAGAGGACGGATCGGTGTGTTTTGAAGGAGGATGAAGTGGCGTGGGTGTCCTGTTCAGCTCAGACCTCAGCTGTATCTCCAGAAGGAGCGGTGAATATGGGGTGGGGTGGGGTGGGGGGGGTGCTGGTGGTGGTTTTGGGGGTTTAGCAGCCAAGCGGGGCACAGGATACTCTTTATCGACCGTCGTCCCCCCCCCCCCCCCCCCCCACTTGACAGCCTGTCATTGGCTGGAGTGGGGCAACAGGTTTTGGGTCAGAGCCAATCCCAGTGAGGTGTTTTGAGGTCATAGGGCCAACCTTGTTTCGGAAGAAGACTTGAATGACATTTTTGAACATTTTCCTTTCTCCTTTTTTTATATCTATGTTTTAAAGTAAATGGGAGCTGCTGGTGTAAAAGCTTTTCTTTGTTTTTTTTTGTTCTTTTTTTTTGTTTGTTTGTTTCTCATGTTGAACTTGTTACAACAGAAGAGAACGGATGCTCTTCTTGCACCCCCTCCTCTTTTCTATTTTTATTTCTCAGCTTTGTAGAAAGCGAGTCCTGTACATTCCTCTTTGTGCCCCATGTTGTTTTGTGTCCGTCACGCCTGTACAGAGAAGACATGTCTCTCTCTCCTGCTGCATTCCTTTCCTTGTCCTCCACAATCCCACAATCCCACACATTCCATGCCAGGGACTGTTTGCTCTGTTTTGCAAAAAGGTTGCCAAAAAGAATAGAAATGGAATGGAAATTCAAGCAAGCTAATTGACATCTTTTTGGTCAGGTTTTTTGTTGTTGTTGTTGTTGTTTATTTTTTTCTGGGAAACACAACTACAAGAAACAGACACAGCAACCTTGCTTTAACCCCAGCGTTGAAATACACAGCACAATTCTGCACAGACTGTGAAGGCTTTATATAATTTTTAATTTTGTCAGGTCATAGTGGCTTCAAGCTGATAAGCTTAATTCAGATATGAAGTTCAGTCCACCTTGAGTCAAATAGAATAGTACTTCACTGCCTCTCTTTCCAGCTAAACGCTGTAAAAGCAGAAAAAAAGTGTGTTTTTTGCACCATCTTTTCCAAAGTACAGTGTCAGATCAGCAACACTGTAAAAACGATGCTGTGAAAGGTTATGGTGACTGGAGATAGCTTGCTTTTTTTTTTCTTTTCTAAGCAAGCTCCAGGGGCCGTTGCCTAATGGTAGTTTTCAGTGTTTTCAAATGTAGTCTTTCCCATTCAGAATGTGATTATGCGGATATCCGCATGGCTTCATCCTCACACATGAGAAAGAGAGAGAGAGAGAGAGAGTGGGAGAGAGAGACGAGCAGTAATATTGTGTGCATGTATTGTGTGCACATCCGTGTCCAGTTAATCAGTGAAGGCTGGCTCTCCCTGAGTTTTGCAGGTCAAGTCTTATTTGTTTTGGTAAATTTATCACAGTGCAAAATGTACAGTTGTCAGGCTTTAAACACCAAAACCTTGGTCTGGGAAATGTTACAAGATGGCTGCTGCATTAATATAGTTCTTTGTGCAAAATCCACATAGACATCATTAGGCTTTCAATCTTTTGGATATCGGCGGTTTTAAGCTTTTTTTAAGTAGAGATACTTGTCATGTTTTGCATTCCAGTGTCTGTTTTGATGGGTCAATTGTTTTTATTAACATTTTTGTTTTCTTTTCTATTTTTTTTGCCATTTTTGTTTTCTATTGTTTTGCCTTTTTTCTTGTGGTCAGGCAGGCCTGCAAAATTAAGACTTTATTTATGTGACTTACAATTTATTGAATTTATAATTTTTTTGTTTGATTGATTTTTTTTTTCCAAGAGTATTTTATTCTTTAGCTGTAACTATTTCTTTAACTTTTGATGTGGATCCTGAGATGCTTGTACTTGCACTTTGTGGAAATTGGTTGAAGCAAACGAGCAATTTTGCCTTTTCATGGACTAATAAATATTGTCATAAGCATAATGGCACCAGTTAATGGAGCGCTGTAAAGCAACTGTGTTGTCAATAGCCAAGAGGCCCAAGAGCGAGCTGAAGGGTTGTTTTAAAAAGGGAAGTTTAATTATTTTTCAGCCTCTACTTCTTATCATGATGAGGAACATGTTAGTGGTCCAGTTTGTTTATTTTTGTTGTGGTCTTTTCTAAATCTTTGTTATCCATCCAAAGAACCAAATTACTCCAAGTATGTTGCAGATGATGTTTGTTATTATTGTTCGTCTTTGCAGACTTTTCAAGAGTAATTTTAATTTTTTGTTGTTGTTGTGGCTGACCATTCACTTCCTTACCAACAACTTGCCGGATTGGTGCCCCTCCTGCTTTCTTTTTCAGACTGGCATCCATCAAACATTCAGTCACTCGCTCTTCTCTTGAGGCTGCACAGCGCTGCATGCTGCCTGGCTTTTGTTCCTACCTAATAATTCCATGTCATGCTTGCTATTGTACAGAATACCCACAGGCACTAACTACTCAACACATGCACATATGGTTACACACACACACGCACACAACAAGCAAGGATCCATCCGTGATTTGGGTCTGTCCCAATTCAGGGGAGTTTCAGAACAGATGTTTCCTCGGGAGAGGAAACGCAGAACCAAGCGTAAGTTGGTTTCGGTGTGGGCGGGGCGCCGGCAACAACAGCAGAAGCAAAGACATGTTGATTTCTGTCATAACATAGTAGATTATTTCTGAAAACATCCATTTACTTTTTCTTTTTTCTTGCTGACTGGAAAAGCCACCACTATCGTCTGTGCGACTTTATAGACCACGAACAGAGAAGCTACAGGAATAAATGGGAGTGTGTTTTTAATGACTTATTTATTTTTTGAGATGTTCTTATTTTCTATAAGAATGTTGTCTAAAACGGTTAGCAGGGGGTGGACCTTTCCAGATGATTTTTCATCTTGGTTATGGGAAGGGGAGATTAAGGGACTTGACTGAGGTGTCTTTTGTATTTCTTCTAGAACCTTTCCCCTCCCTCTCCTCTTCCCCCTTTAAGTTCCAGAATGTTCCTAGTGTGTGTGAGAGCCCCTCTTGCTCTTAACTACCCCGCCCTCTCCTATTTAATTTCTTCTTCTCAACTTCTGCTTCCTTTCCTGCACCTTAAATCTTTGTCCCACAAACCCATTCAGCTGAGCACTATCACACACCTTTTTTGGGAGATTGTTTTCACCTGTAAATAGCTGTACAAAGGAGAAAAACACTGTCCATTTGCTAAGAGTCATGGAGACTAAACAAATGAAATGAGCTATAAAATATTTCAAAATGAAGACGTAAAGGTTGACACAAAAATACCCCGACATTTTGATAGAGGAAATTCTGAGAAAATATTTCTGTGTAAAAATATTTAAGACTGTATATTATAAAAGGAAACAGAGCTTAATGTATTTGTTGTGAATATAAAAAACTGATATATTAAAGAAGTGCATGAAAACTGTCACTATTGTATCAGTGGTGTTATTTTTGAAAATGAGACTACTGCTCTTGGTTATCAGGAAGGCATAAGCGTGAACATCTGATTATCAAATCACATGAGTGAGGTGGCATGAGTTACTCATACTTGTCAGCAGGGGGCAGCAGTATCATCCTCCATAAGACTTCAGTTGTGATTCTTAGACTTGTGTGTCACCCACACATCTCCACATGACGGAATTATAAATGAACATATTTGTCTTTTCTTATGAACTACAGATGAATTGTATTTGTTGATTACTGTTCCAGGACCACTGCTGGGTATTAAAATGCCATTGCATGTGTTAGACTGATCCGTGATCAATTACTCCAGCACGGTAGATCACACAAAACCAAATAGGTTAACATTTTAAGGCCTTTTTGAATTTTGCAGGCATCCATATGGCAGCTTTTTCAACTCAAAATGCACCTAACGCTTGGGTGCACAATTACCAGTGTTATGATATACAGTCTGTAATACTATTTACAATTTCATTTTAGTGTAGGACAATAAATTTGACTTGATGTGGTGTGAAATGAAATTCCCCTGGCCCCTGTTTCATTCAATTTCATTGGTGGAAAAAAAAAAAATAGTCCATGCTTTCCATTAAGTCATCAAATCGGAGGTTGAAAGAAGTCACAGAGGAAGAACAAAACTTAATTTGAAGATTTGGCAGGGTTGAACAACACATTGAACTGCACGGATGATTTATTTAAAAAAAAAAGAAAAAGAAATGAATGAAAAAGGAGCAGAAACGCATGATTATTATTTCAGACAACACATATTCATTAAAACAGGTCACAGTAAGACAATTACATGAAGACGGATTTGCATGTTCATGGACATGCAAATCTGGACACTCAAGGAACCTGGAGCAAAGCCATACATGCTGACAGAGGGTTCATTGCACTGTAGTAATGGCCTTTGGTGGTGCAGCATTTGGCGGCTTGGAATTACTGTTTACGAAGCCATGAACAAGCAATTCTAAAGGTCTCAGTGTTCACTAGCCTCCTTCCCTGGGGGTTCCCTCAAGCAAGAACCACTATCACAGTAGTCGGCTGAAGGCTTGACTTTAACAACAGGACAGAAACGAGAAGCCATTCTGCTCGCCTTGAATGCACCCGCCTTTGTCTTCACTGCCGTTGTGATCAACCTTGGGATAAGATTCTAAATATAGATTTTTGTTCATGCTGTTTGTTCATGCTTCTGCTTTAGGTTCACAATGGTGGCAAAGGTCATATTTATGATGGGAGAGGGTACTAATCCAGGAAGTGAATGTAGGTGGATGACCTCTTGCTCTCACTTATGGATCAAGGATAATGAGGTCACTGTATAACCGTGAAAGGGAGGTCCTACGGTGGGCAGGACTGGTGGATACTGTGGGGGCTTTTAATAACTTCAAAACCTTCATAAAATCCAGTTTTGAGTTATGACCTTACATTAGATTTTATTTCCGCCAATGTGTTTTTCCTCTGACAAACCAGCTCTGCCGTAACGTTTTTGACTGCTGCACAGCTTTCCCCCCTTTTTTCATCCCCCCACTGGGGTCCCTCCGTCAAGCATTGCAGCATTAAATCACTCACAACTCCATCTTTAGAGGAATGGAAAAGAGAGGGAGGGAGGGAGGGAGAGAGTGGTGGCACCACACGTGTGACCTGAATCACTACCAAACATTTGCTGAATGATGTCTGTTTGGAGGGTCCATAAATCACCTCGGGGTCAGGTGTCCCTGAGGATCTCATCCCATTTCTCTGTGATGTACTGACTCCCCTGCTTTTTTTTCCCCAGCGGTGTAAGAGCTCCGTCCTGGGCTCAAAGTGACATTGCGGAAAGGTGAGCCCCACCGGTTTACTTAATGTCCAAAACTCTCTCAGACTCTACTTTAATCTGTGGCCTGTCTTTCGCTTATCCCCACTCCCCCACCTCTCTCTCTCTCCCCCTCGTCCACCTCTCTCACCTTACCCTCCTCGCTTTCTCTCTCTTCTTCCATGTCACTCCTTCCTTCCATCACTTTTTTTTCTCTTCCTCGCCACCTCTCCTGTCTCTTCCTGTGTGCCTTACTCTGCGCAGTGCTTTCTGGCCTGTCACCCTAAGACACTGGTCCTTAATTGAATGTCTCCCTCCGTAAGCAGTGGCTGTCCTAGCACAAGGCTCTAATGGACTGGCTCTGTTCTTTACATTAAGTGCGGGGCGGGGGGTGGGGGCTGGTGGGGATCGGGGGCAGATGAGCTTGCACTTGCTTGCTGCATCATCAATAAGCGCCGCCTGGCAGCTGGAGAGATAGGACCTGGCCCGAGTCACAGTGCTTCAGAAAGTAGTGGGCGGTTCCATGGAGACTGGGAAAAAAAGAGAGAGAAAGAGATGGGGAAGGTGGAGATTTAGGCTATATACTGATGTTGATGTAGGCTACAGCATCGCTTTCATTTTTTCATTCTCTTCCAAGTATTTAAGACATTTAATTAGGAACCATTTTATTACATGTATTTTGTTTTGTATATATTTCACAACCTGTACAGACTATACTCGGTCTCATTCACAGAATACCTTACGGGAATGATCCGCATTAGTAACAAATTAAAGGCTTCTACAGCACTGAACGAACACATTTACATACACTCCTATACTCACACCTTGTGGACCCATCCATCCTCCTTGTTATCAGTAATGCTCGCTATTCATGAAGGCATACTAACATGTATACAGAGAAATATTCAAGGTTCATTAGGTCGTATTTAACTTGGGTCTTCCAAATCTTCAGTCCAATGCAATTTAAATGAGGTTGAAAGAAAAAGCAGCAACAACGTATCATTAAACCTTAAGTACTTGATCAAGGGAAGGGGGAAAGCACTGGAGCTTAGACCGCATTGGAAAAAATATGGTGTGTTTATGCGGGCCAAAGATTAATGGATTAATCAATGCGAAGACACAAAACTGTTATGCAGGGCCGTTAACTCTACATTCATGTCGATACACACCTCTGTTGGTTTAATTAAAAAAATGAAGGGGAGATGATGAAGAGAGCTCTTCGCATTCTCTCTGTGTGCTTTCAGTGGACTCTATTACCCCAATGTGGGGCATTAAGCCATGATAGGGCAAGAGAACAAACACCTCCACCCCACAGCCCAAAAGATATTGGCAAATTGGAACCGAAAATTAAGCAAGATCATCTAGTTCCTCTGGAGGTTTTACTGGACGTGTTGTTGTTTTTTTTGTGCTGCAGATTGTTGTCGCCACCGAAGGCGAACAAGACAACAACAAATATGTTTATTATATCTGTGAGTAAGCGAGGTAATTTCACCCTATGAAAGATTACTTGCAAAAGGACCAGGAGGCAATTGGTAGTCCAGGTGATGGGTGGTATGAGAGACGCTAATGGGCATCAGTGGGTTGAGAAACGGGAGTGGGAGGACAGGTCTTGAAACACAGCAATTAAAGCCTGTCATGATGTTTCATGAATACAAACTAGTGCTGATTGCAAAGTTCCCTACATTCAGCGTCAAAGAGCTGCTATCAGAGAGGTTGGGAGGGTCAAGGTGAGGTGTGGTGGATGTGGTGGATGCTCAGGATTTCTACTGTAGTGTGAAGATTGGTTGTCCCCAGGTTAATTTGATTTCCTTCAATAGTTGGATCTAAATGTTTTAGACTTTCTGGGAAACTTTTGCAAATGTTTTGATTTCTCAAAGGATGTCTTATGGAGATTGATATTCTGATTAGTTTAATTGTTAACTATTTATAAGTGTTGGGAATTTGCCTTTTAATTTCATTAAGAATAACCAGGAGATCTTTAATAAACATCTCTTTACACTGAGAGACAAGCTCAGAATATCAAGTCAGTTCATATGCAAGTGATGCAGTCATCAAAGCATCATGGTAATTTAAAAAAACTTTCAAATTTCATTAAATATATTTCACCTTTAATCTTTAAACATTTGCACATCCATGCCCTCAATGGGCAAGGTGGAATGACGTCAGATCAAGTTTTTTGATGCAACTTTTATTCCCGTTCATCACTGATTTCCATAGAATTTAGCTGTAAAAGATCCAAAAGACTCCAAAAGATCCAGGTGATGAGTTACTGTTGTACAGCAGATGTGTTGGGTCAGAGTAACCTAGCAGGATGGGGAGGTAATTTAATACAAAAGTACTTATCACTTAATCAGCCCAACAAGGGTTCTGAAAAGAGTGTTAGGTTACAGTAACCCAGAAAATGGCTGAGACATTTTGACTGAAAATTGGTTTATTGTGTTCTCTGCTTTTTTTTTTCTTTTTTACTTTTTTTTTTTATTATTATGTTGATATTATGTCATTATGGTCATTGTTTGCAGGGATATATCAGCCCATTAATACTGTAATTAAGTAAAAAAGTGAAAGTTTACAGAATATGTTACTGATCATTTAATTTATTAATAATAAAACAGTGAATATTAAAATGTAAATTAATAAAACAGTAATGGGATAAAAGAAGGTAAAAAGAAGGTTGCTTTGTTTACCACTGGGCCAGTTTACACTTCAATATGTCCTCAATATCTTTCCAAAAAACAGAATGTCTCAAGAGCATTGAGCCGCCTCCGCCACAGGACTCTGAATAGATGAATGCGAAGCCTATAATAATGGACCTAAAATCTCCCATATGGAAACATTTGACACCAAGCTTCTCTTTTTTAACCTACAAAAACCCTCCACGATACTGACTGTATCATAGTTTTTGGCTAAATGACTGCATGTCACCTGTTTTAAACAGTACTGCCAACTCGTCCCGTACATCAGCAGCAGTCTGGTGTCTGTCTGATATTCCTTCAATACCCGAGTCACTCTGAGTCCTGTGATGGCTCATCGCTCAGGGTTAAATATAGATGTGAGAGGTTGGGTGCTAAGCACGGGCACATGAATTCATAGCAATAAGTAAAACCATTATGTAGAAAATGAGTCAGAATATATTTTTTATTAAATCATTTTTTATACATTATTCATGTTAATGAATTATATAATATCTCATTTGCATACACAATAGCCTATTGTAAATGACAAAAAAAAGGTTAAAGCATTCTGTTCATCCCCTGTGTTCAAGTGACAGGATGTATTAAAATGTTTGTACGTACAAGAGAGGCCATGTCAACCAGGAGATGTCTATGACCTATGGGAAGGAGTAGGCAGAATATAATAACTGCAGCATGATGAAACACAATTGGTCACAAGGATTGGCCCAATTACACTGGAAATATTGCCTGGCAATGGCTGCCCAGGCCAAACACCTGTTCCAAGGTCAGAATAATCAGTGCAGATTTGATGTAATTACATGAAGGTCCTTCTCTATCTTTTTATTTCCCGTCAGTCTCTCGGGGCACTGGGCTCTGATCAGCTCCGCAATGAGTATTGCTCCCTGATAGGGTTTGTATTACATATTTGAGCCCTACAATGACACTGCTGTTACACGATGCCATTGCTCGTCTGTCTCATCAGTCTTTCCCAGAATAAAGTGTACAGTAGCACGCGTGGCTCATAAGAAACTGCTAACTGGTGAACTGAAACAATCCTCACACTTCTCTTGGTCAAGTTACTGAATGCGATCACAGCCATGACACTACAGGACACTCAGAGTCCCCCGTGCACTCACGCACTGCCGACTGGATGATGATTACATAATGAATCGGGCGCAAGATGTTTCCGTCCCCGGGAACGTCAATGAGGGGACAATTTATGCTAAGCTAATGCCAGGCACTTGCAGCAGACAGTGATGACCTGTCAATTAAGGACTCCAAGGTGTCATGTATCACGGTTGACACAGTAACAGCGACAGCCGTGACACACAGCGTGCTCCCATTCCGTGTTCAAACTAGATTATGAAGTCCAAAGTCAACCGAATCTTAATTAAAAACTTCACATTAGTGTACACTAAACAGTAATTACTACCCTCCCAAAGATTATTATCAGCAGGAGCTTTGCGTGGAACACGCTGCTAGCGCATCTTTGATGAGGAGGCCCACTGAGACTTGAGTCAACATGAGTCACGCAGAACCTCCATACAAAAGTGAAAGTCCATCAAAGTCCCCTCAGACCTAATTAGTCCAACACTAACCAGAGAATCTCCACCCACTTCATCTTTATTAACTGGGGTAGGAAAGTAACCCAGTCACACTCAAACCACATGAAGTTAACTGAAATTAAGTTATGTCTACAATAGCATGCTTAAAACTTTGAAAAATGGTTCACGTTAACTGCATTTTTAAAGTGACACAATTCGAAAGTCCAACCTCCTTTTGCTCAGACTGTTCCACTGAAGCCGAGGGGGGAGGGACAAATAGCGGTTTGATAGCCATATCAATCATTTCGATAGGGGCTTACTATGATTGGATGGTCTTTTTTGTCAGTCTTTCACAGTCCATTTCACAGGTTACAAACATATTTTATTTTTGTGAGCACTTAATTAATGGCTAATCGGGGTGTAAACTGAATTTTATGCAATTTGGTAAAAGTGCTCTGGAAAAAAATACAGCAATCACAGTCATTGCAAAAGCAAAATGCATCGTATCATTAATGCATTTAGGCTACTGCTGATCCAAGAGACTGGTGGCTATGCAGTAGTGTGCTCTTGTTACTTTGCTTGTTACGCACCCTTGAAGACTGTTGCAACTGATCAGGAGTCAGTATTTTTCTCTGCACTTGTGCTTCGCAGTGGCACGCCAGTGGAGTGCATCATGTGTCAAAGACCACACGCTTAGCTTGTCTGTTTACATGTCTGATTAAAAATGTGCCTCATTATGGAGATGCCCTGCGGCTCTTGACCCTTTGTGTGAGGAAAAGCCCACAATTACACGCACACTCTCAAATAGCACGCACAGACACACACTCTCTTTCTCTACTCTCTCAAACACACACAAACACACACACACTGAACCGAGAGATAACTGAATCTGATTAACACACATTTGAAATGTGCAATTAGAGACTAGCATATAGTAGCTGGGGCCTACCTATGGAGATGTGCATCTGCCATTGCTTTCCTTGATCCAGGGGAACAAGGTTATTTTTTGTTATTGCACCATGAAACTGGTCGGCACTCAACACAAAATGAGGAAAACATTCTTTGGATTGCGTGGCAGAATCCCAATGTCCCTTTAACCCCAAAAGCCGTAATTGGCATGAATAAGCTGATCATACTATCTATTCATACCAGTTAAATCTTTAATGGTTCAGAGCTTATGGCTTATCGGGGCACTGGGATTCACACTATAGTCTGTGTCATATCTATCCTGTTCTCTTTAGCAGCCCTCATGGAATTCATTCAGCCAATGCATTTCTCAGGCATATGTGCTGAGTGGAGCATGGAGAAGGGCCCACAGAGGAGACATGCAAGCATGAAATGGCAGCCCTGATGCGGCGCGATGAGGTCGGGCGCTGTGAGTCTGGTGAAACTCCATCAAAAAGGTATTAATGTTCGCGGACATCCCACAGCTGCAGGGAAAGATAAGAGAGCGATATGATGCGCCATTAACTGGAAAAAGGGAGGGGAAGTCATTAACATAACAAACGAGCATTCTAGTCTCTTTTCGCCTCACCCCTGGCTCGGAGGCTTAGGTTGAAAGCTATCCATGCAACGCGGGGCCAACATATTTGGGCTACTGGGGCCAAAATAGGGGAGCGCTAACAGCTGGGGAGGAGTAGGGGGCATCAGGAAGCCATTTCTCTGCTGTCACTCCAAAAAACACAAAAGGGCATGGAAGGATCTAGAAACAGCTGTTAAGAAGAGTGGGTGGGTGGGCCAGAGGCCAGCCTCTGAATCAGCCACATTATTCTTTCTTTCTTTATTCTTTCTTTTCTTTTCCTTCCTTCCATTCCCTTTACTCTCGCTTTCTTTCTTGCTTTCTCTCTCCCCCTCCATCTTTTTTTTTCCCCCCCCCCCCCCCCCCATCTTCTCCACGGTTGAGACCTTGAGATCATGCTTTTCTCTGTGGCATCCCTCCCCATGCGCAAGCAGGCTCAGACACTCACGGCAAATGAGTTTTCCAGGATATTGTCTCCGGTGAGGAGGAAAGCCTTGTGTTGTGTGTACTGTGCGTTGTGTGTGTGTGCGGTGGTGTGGTGTGTTGTGTCTGGGCAAGAATCCCCCCCCCCCCACACACACACACTTATTAGATTGGAGGCTGTGCATCGTCTTTCACAGCCCACTGTGCACCATCTGTTGTCGCCACCAGGGTATCGGAGCCCACCTCCAGCCTGACTCCGAGTCTGTCTGCAATATCTCTGAGACTTTGAGAGATGCATCTCCTCAAGAGGCTCTCCCTACCTACTACGGCACAGAGGAGACAATAGCGGAGAAGAAGGTGAAGAAGTGGTTTTTAGTTAAAGATCTAAATTAATTCTGCATAGGAAAATAACTTCATTTGCTTGCTGAGACCTCATTTTTATTTACAGATATTTTTATTGTGCAAAAAACTACTTATGAGGTGTACGTAATAGCACCTCCACATACCACATGTTTTCACTCTTCATGTTTTCTCATTTACTGCTAAACAGATGGAGGGCTGAACTTCTATCAGGCAATTTGCCAACAAGCTCCAAAAAGATTTTCGGCAGTCAAATCGACACTTTTAATCTTTCTCGCTTCGCAAAAATCTCTCCACATTGGGGGTATTCTCCAAATAAAAGGCTGCCAGCTGTTTACAGGTTATGAAGTCAATGTGAAGATTATCTCGGTACAAGATTCATAACTGATGACTCCTGAGGAACTGCGGCATGGAGGATGGAGTCTTGGTGAGGCCAATCTGTGCAGCTGATGAAAGAAGCAATGCAATCAGAGTGACGGGACCACAAACAGCCCTAATGGAATTCGGTTAATATTCCCCTTTAGGACGTGTCACGGTGAGGCTCCTGCACTCGCTTTGACATTGAATCTGATTTCATGGCTCCTGGTACTGTTTGGTATGGTGAGCTGTAGAGCAAATATCTAACAAATTAACTCCCTTGTCACAGCAGAATGTAGGCCCCTGTGTGCAAAATGAATTCTGTTAACAAACATCCAGAGGACACGTCTGACAATGGAGCAAGCCACTCCACTGTGGACAGCCTGGCAAAAATAACCTCCCAGCAGTTTGGAGTATTAACAAGAGGTCTGGAAAAAAATGTATGCCAAAATGGAATTGGAGGATGGAGTGGATTTGAGGTTCTGACAGGGGGAATGTGGTTGGAGAGAGGAAGATATGGCAAAGGAAAGCAGAGGAAGGGAGAAAAAAGAAAGGAAATCGAAGGCAAAGAGAGAGAGGGAGTGATAAGAACAGAGGGATGGAGGACAGCTTTGCAGTAGGTATGGCAACAGGAGAGGTGGGCGGATTATGGAATGGGAGGAGGGATGGAGGACTGGGTTCTTCTGGTCTGCTGCCAGCTTAGGTGAAAGGCAGCGAACAAGATTGATGAGTGGAGCACCGGAGAGGCCCCTTCATGCCTCCTAGCAGGCAAACTTTGGGACACCGAGATCTGAAATAAACCACAAACTCACGGATGAGCCCACTCACCACCCACCCACTTGTGACGATGGGAGGGAAGAGAGAGGCGGAGGACAAGAGAGAGAGAGAGAGAGAGAGAGAGAGAGAGAGAGAGAGAGATGCCTGTAGAAGGAGGAAAAAACAAGGTGCCTTTACTCGCTGCTCGCATCTAGCCAATTCCCAGTCAGACGCAGAATTGAAATGAATGGTGTTATCCACGGCAAATGATTTTGTGTAATAACGACAGAGAAAAGCAAGATAAAAGCCTCTAATTACAAGGCCGAAACCAGAGCTGACCAGATCCTAATTACACACTGCTTCCATACAAAGGTGACTATGCATCAGAGGTGAGAGCCAGAGTTGTGTGTCATTAATACCCATTAATTTATCCCGGCACCAAAATGTGACCATTAATTTCAATAGAGTCCCTAATTAAACAACGCCAGTAATTTTCATACAGACGAACGCAGCACATGTACAAAGTCATTTTGGATGCAAGTGATGCAACTTTTTATCGGAGATAAAAAGCTCATTAAGCTGTGTGTATGTGTGAGTGTTGTGCGTGACCATTTTCAGAGCAGGTCACCATTCTCAAGTCGATGAGGCCTATAAATAGATCCACAGCTTGGCAGAATACACTGGAAACACTTGGGAACTGTGTTTGTCGAACCAAAAACACTGTTCAGCAAGAACTCCACGGCCCATCGTTCGTCTGTCTCCTAAAGACTAGTGGGTGTTGCTGGTGAAAGGGCAGGAGATAGCAGATTTTATTCCAATTAAGTACAGAGGTAGATCTGTAAATAAATCTGTAAAAGGGTTTGCCAGTTAGTGGACGACTGCTGCTTCCAGCAGCAGAAGATACACACTGAAACACACATCACATAACACATATCTGCCTGAACTCTGCTGTGTTTCTATAATGCAGAAAAACGTCCTCCATGTTGCGCTGATGTGTTAATGTATACATTTTCTTAATGTAAAACTTTCAAGGGAACTAGAAATAGCAATAGAATATGAATATAAAATTAGGCATTTTGACATGAAATATAAAAAGTATATGCTCTGCAGGCCACAAGAATCTGCTCAAATTAGCATGCTATTATAGACGTTATAGGGCATTCAAGACAACTTGGATTCCACGTCATCCCTAAGGAAACATGAGCA
This sequence comes from Limnothrissa miodon, assembly GCA_017657215.1. NCBI lineage: Eukaryota > Metazoa > Chordata > Actinopteri > Clupeiformes > Clupeidae > Limnothrissa > Limnothrissa miodon. The sequence goes on along the minus strand of JAGFZM010005526.1, from coordinate 47,756 downwards.
GGTATTACAAAAAAAACTGAGAATATCTAATCAAATACGATTGTGAGACAGTTTAAAATCATCAAGCAAACAACTCAGCAGGACAAAATAATCCAGTTGTGTTGTTCAATCTCTCCAAAATGAAAAATAATAATAAAAAAAGAATGCTAAAGACTTTGACTTGCCACAGCTGGAGCTGAACTGCTGTTAAGGCGAAGGATCAGCAGAGATTGTTTAATTGAACACATAAACAAGGTGGGTTGCTTAAGCGGCAGGAATTATTCATGTGTGGGAAAAAGAAACCTTTCTGCAGTCCTGTGTTCGAGTCAAGTCGGCACATTTTAAGATTAAAGATCTTGTCAGGGATGACTTTTATTAAACAATTTATTTTAAAGGCTTAAAGAAGTCTTGGGAGTCAGAGAAGACCTTGACATGTTTAGGCTATACAGAAGTCTTCCCCCTCCGCCCCCTCCACTGCATCTAGATTAATCTCTTTTCCCTGATAAGACACAGATGAAAACTCCTGCCCCTGCATATTAATCACATCCACTCTGAGCCTGTTTTGAGTGATCGCGCTTTAAGTCTCGCACCTTCTTCAAAAGATATGCAGGCATGGAGCCTAAACAAGGACAGAGTGTTCAAAAGGAAAAAGAACAGGGGAAGAGAGAAAGGGTCAGAGAGAGAGAGAGAGAGAGAGAGAGAGAGAGAGACTGAAAGAGTGAAATCACCCTCCTATTGGCAGCTCAGTTCCAGTCCAATAGATCACGCTCTTAGCAGGCCGTCAGTTTGACTGGGGCTGCATTGAACTGACATCACACAGAGGGGCTTTACCTATTGTTGACTAGCTGGAACATGGGAATGGGAATTTTGTGGAGAGAAAAAAAATCCCATTCCAGGAACTGTCTCGTTTAATACTTCATTGTCAAATGCAAAAGCCATTCAGAACATGCTGGACAGCCCTACTAACAGCTGGTCCTGGAGCCGTTCAGGAGCCAGGTGAGGACCAGAGCTGAGTCAATCAGATCTTTCTGGGGTTTGGGGCCGTAGACAGTCAGCCAATCCAAAGCTGACTTGATTGATTTCTATACCCTTGATTGATTTCTATACCCTAGAGTGAAATGGGTCTTTAAAATCTTGGCTCAAAATAGTCTTGGCAGATTGTATTAGCAAAGATACATCATTCCCACCATCATGTGATTTGAAACAGATAGATGAACATTAAATGAACTGAACAAAATTTACATTTACATTTACATTTATGCATTTAGCGGACGCTTTTATCCAAAGCGACTTACAAAACGAGGATAACAATCAAGCTACATAGCAGAAAGCTAGGGGATAGTGCTTCAGTTCATTTTAGTGCTAGGATAGAAGATGTTCTCTGAATAGCTGGGTCTTTAAGAGCTTTTTGAAGGCCTCCAGAGATGGCCCTGTTCTGATTGTTTTTGGTAGGTCATTCCACCAGCATGGGACGACACAAGAGAAGAGTCTGGATTGCCTTGGGCGAGGTGCCGGGACTGCCAAGATTCCTGTTGATAGTGAAGCGTTGATCACATGTGTGATAGCTGGTGTGATAGTTGGAGCAATGGATTGCAAGAGGTTGGTTGGAATTGGGTCCAGAGGGCACGTTGTAGGACGGCTGCAAGTGAGAAGTTTGGACACCTTCATTTCGGTGAGGGGTTTGAATGAAGGAAATGTCGCGGCAGGACTATTGCAATCGGTGGTGCTTCCGCTAGTATATGGTCCAGTTGTAGCCTTTGCAGTTGGTTCAGAGAACTGCCTACTGATGGCAGCTACTTTGTTGTTGAAGAAAGAAGCAAAAGAATCAGCTGTCAGATTGGTAGCAGGAGGTGGTGGTGGGGGGTTGAGTAAAGTTTTGAAGGTTGAGAATAGTCTCCTGGTTTCCGTGGCGTTTTGAATTTTGTCATTATAGAAAGCCTTCTTTGCACCAGTGATATCAGATGAGAAGGAAGAGAGCAGTGCCTGGAACCTGTTTAAGTCAGAAGGATTTCTTGATTTGCGCCATTGCCTTTTAGCAGCTCTGAGGTTTGTACGCTGTCGACGGATGGAATCATCAAGCCAAGGATGCGGTTGGGAGGGCCGAGCCGGTTTGGTGGATAGGGGACATAGCCTATCAAGACACATCCTCAGGGTAGAGCACAGAGACTTAGTGGCATCATTGACCTCAAGTGAGGAGAATGTACATGCTGGTGGAAGAGCAGAGGCAGCAAGAGAAGCAAAGTGAGGGAGAGAGATTGCGGAGATTGCGGCGGAACGATACCAGAGGAGGGACGGTCCGAGATACTACAGGGAGGCGTAAGCTGAACTGAATGAAGAAGTGGTCCGAGAGGTGCAGAGGTGTTATAGTCAGGGATTCCGTAGAGCAGATGCGGACAAGTACAAGATCCAGTACCTTGCCTGCTTTGTGAGTTGGAGGACTATGAACCAGCTGTAGATCAAAGGAATGGATGAGTGAGAGGAAGTCAGAAGAGCTTGGGTTGTCCAGATGTAGATTCATAATGATAATTTAGCAGGGATCACATAGAATACATTCACACACACATATCACCCATTACTTTGAAATGTATTTACTTTTTGTCAGTGCCAAGAAATCTCCCTGTTAACAGAAAAAAAACAGCCTTGGTTGTCTGTCCATAAAGGCATGCACTCACTGATTTGTATGGATGGACTGTTTTGTGGAGATAGCTTCAGTATACACTAAGTCCCAAGAGGCAGTTTTTCACTGCACAGATCCACCGCAAGGGAAATGTGACTAGGTCAGGGTTGGTTTCATCTGTAAACACAGTGTATGTACAGATTTTTATACGTCTCCCTTCCCCTATTTTTTCCTCTCGGTTTATCTTCTACCTTTGCTTTATTTTCTCCGTCTTGTCAAAGCAAATCAGAGACCAGGGGACCAAGCCAAGTTGGCATTCTACCTATCCTCTGCTAATGCAGGTGGGGTGTGGAATGAAGCCTGGAACATTCTCTGAATCCAAATGCTTTTTATTATCCAAATGCTTCATTCTTACCACCATTTTTTCTCAACCAGCTTCATAAAAGGCCATCTGTTTTTCAATTATTCATTTCCTCCTCAGGAGCACCCCCCCCCCCCCACACACACACACACCCTCCTAAAAAAACCCATTCACTAATGATCACTTCTCACACAGCATTAATGATTTGTGTCGTTTCAATTAGTTATGATGAAACTGAAGTGGTGTGGTACAGCACATCTCCTACTTTTTCCTCATGCCTTGTACATTCATGAATCTCTAAGTGATTCTTCTTACACTGTTTTTTTTTTCTCATCTCTCACACAAAGGAGGACAACAGCTCTAAAAGCAGGTAAAGGTGATATAGCAAAATCACAATTGACTCTGCAGTGCTTCACGGCACACGTGACATCTATCATCCTCGCTTGAGCCTGCTGTCCAGCACTGACAGCCTATTCCACTGGGGCCTATAGTCTCAATGCTCCGTGCGTCTCTGTACAGGCACAATAACATCACGCTGAGTGGAACACACAGTATGGAGCGCTGTGACATGGAACACAAGATTCCCCCCTAAAGCACAGCGCGCAAGCTGCTCCCAGACCTCCCGCTGTGATTCAGTCTCCACTGTCTCAGGGGACTGGGAGGAAAGAGACCCACTTAAGATTGTTGGACAGAGACAGATGAAAGCCAGGGGCATGGACCTCAGTAGGAATGGCAGAGCAGTACGCGCACAGACACACACACTCACACACTCACATGCACTCACATGAGTTACCAGGATAAGAGGTATGATTAGACTGGGCCTGTCCATACAGATCTGTGGCACTGCAGGGTTCAGTACCAAAGACGTGGGCTCGTTCCATGAATTTCTATGGCTCTGGAGGAGCTTAACAAGCTTATTTTGTATTGTTTGTTTCAGAGAGACGTTCAAAAGAATTGATTTGTTGACAAACGACTCACCAGCTATCAATAATGTCACAGATGATCAGTGCTGTTAACAACAGTATGTTTTGTTTCATTTGTTTACAAAAAAACAACAACCATGTAATAATAATTGTGAATTGTGCAGGGTTTGGTTGTCATTTCTTGATTGATTGTTTTGCGCAAAGTTGAAATATTTTTTAAATGTTTAAAATGGAGTTAAGGATGCTTGGTTTACACAAAGATGATTGGTTAAGCTATGCTGGACATTCATGTATGGGCATGCATGCGTCATCAGAACTGTTGGTCTGATTGGTTGTAGATCTGTCCAACAGCACACAGAGCTCAATCGCTGAGCTGGTGTGACAGTCAGACTAGAATGAGATGAATAGTTCAGGAAGGTTGTGAGGGCGACGGAGATGAGATGTGCTGTGCTGCAGGAGGCACAAGGTTTAAGGCCCAGGGTCTGGAGATGACTGGAGAACATTGCACGCTTTATCGTCTGTTCTGGGAGATTTACAGTAGAGGAGGTAGAGAAGAGGAAGAGAGAGAGAGAGAGAGAGAGAGAAACAGTGAACGTGGGCGTCGTATGAAGTCAGCCACTGTGTAGTGCATTACGATTCAGTGGTAATGGAATGGATGGAGGCCATGACCGATAGCAAAAAAAATACATGGGGGGGTCATCACGAATTTACAACGGACATCTTTTAGGTGATGCGGAGTGTGAGAGTGCCACCGTAAAAAAAAGCAGCCAGGGTAGCATCCTACAGGCGAACAGAGCGGATCAATCAAGCTCAGTCTCCTCGACAATGACGAAGGGCCTTTTCCCATAGGGGGCCCATGGGACAATATCTCACTGTAATCGCTTTGATATTAGAGAGGCCTTTTTTTTTTACTTCCCAAAGAGTCACCACAGGTTTTTTTTTCTCCCCTTTCTCCCTCCCCCAGATACTGGAAGTGGTGGTGGAAGACTCCGGAGAGATATATGAGGGACCTGGCAGAGCTTGTGTGGGAGATAGGCAGAGTACAGGGAAGTCTGTCCCACAGGAATGAACTCTTAATTAAGATTGATCCGGTCCCCAGCAGGCAGTGCTGCACCCTGGGAAATGGACTGACCATAAATTTCCTCCTGCCGCCTGCCTACTCTCCAGCTCTCTCTTCTTTTCTTTTGCTTCCCATATGTTCCGTCAGCATGTCGGTACTGGAACCGTCTCCTTTTCCCCTGCTGGGGTGCTCCAGGCGTTCTCCCAGCGTACTCCTGTGAAGGCCTAGTGAGACACATCCTGTTGCAGACACAGGGACGTGCTAAACACCCCTGCGATGAAGTACGACAGTTGAATAAAAACATTCTGCCCGCTTCCGGAAGTCACTGTGTTCGCTGCATGTTCAAAGTCACCAACATATGCTAGCAGAGAATAAATGTGTGACAAGTGTTATCTCTCTTTGTCACATAGCACATTTGAATAAGTGCCTTTTATAAACAGTGCCTTTCTAATATTTGCATCATTAAAGAAAAAAAAAATCTGTGTTATTTTTGCGACTGCAATTAAATTAATACCACATGAACCAGTACAATAATAGTCCACTTCCTCAGACAGGAAAAAGAAATGCGTCAGAAATCCGTCTAAAACCATTTAAGAGAGACCTGCAGGAGTGCTTACATCGCGTGTAAAGGGCGAACCACTCTGCTGAAGTCTGACTCGAGGCAACGCCAGTCGCCAGTTGTCAACTGTCAATCACTTCCTCTGGTGACAGCGGTGCCCTTTCAGACATGACTGTTCAACCACCCTCACAGAGCTCTGTGTGCAGGCTCCCGCGGTGGTCGCTACACCATGGGTAGAAAAGTGGGACCTTTCAGCACAGTGGCTCACTACAGCAACAATTCTGGCAGGAAGTGAGTGAATCCTGAGTGGCAAATAATGCACTAATTTGTGGATATAAATCAATTTGTATGTCAGTCAAAAGTTAGAACTGGTGCTTCCGCAGAGATTTCCTCCCCTAAATATTTTTACTTAAAGGAACCATAGAACACATTTTTTTTGACCATCATAAATTGTTCTTTAAGCCTCAATAATAGCGTATGCAAATTTGTGCGGCTGAAAGTGACCCAAGAGCACTGCTAGCGCATTGGTTATAGGCTCATTTAAAAGGCAAAAATATTCGTAATACCCGCTTCTCCTGGCAAATTCATGAAACAACAGGAGATTGGACCAGAGATGTTTCCGAAACGATCTTTGGTTGGACCATGCAAATATACAGTATGAGGTGTATCTTCAAGAAGCACCTCGTTTCAGATTGGCCTGTTTCAGCCCAGCCATTTCTAGCTTGAAATTTACATGTAGAACAAGGCGGTAGACGTCGCTCAAAGTTTTCCTATGGTCCATTGGATACCTTAAGCTACCTAAATTCAACAATATCTATGGGTCCTTTAACATATGGCCTATTGTGTTTTTTCTTATATAGCTGGGAGTCAATTAAATGGTCAGTAAAGCAATAACATCTTTCCTAGTTTTCCATGGCAATTTACAACACTGCCCAAAGGTCAGTCATGTGATAACTACACTAAAGAGGGAAAGCTAAAGTTCTCTTCCTTTGACATCGCTGTAAAGCGAACATATTTCAGCTGTCTGTGTGGAGATGCAATGCTGGGGCATGAAAGCAGCAAATGTGCTGTAAACACTCCTGCACCGTTCCAGTGGAGTAACAGTTTGCTCTCCAGGGGATGAAGAAAAAGCTAGGGAGAGATAGAGAGAGATAGATAGAGAGAGAGAGAGAGAGATGACTCACCATGTCCTGACCCATCCCTGAGCCAAACACGAGAGCCAGGGAGATGTGCAGTCCTCCTCCTCACTCTGCTTCGGCCTCGCAGTAAAGCGAACAACAAAAAAAAAGTCACGGCTGTTGTTCTTGCTTTCCTGCTACGCCATTTAAACATAAACACATACACACACATGCACAGCCCACCCCCATCACACACACACACACACACACACACCACACACACACACACCACTGCATGCTCCTATCCACGCAGACACACTCATTCCCATACATACAGACACAAACACACACTTACACACATGCACACACACACACACACACAATCAGCTTGTCTCTTGCACTCCTCTCTGAACATTAGTGGGAGTCAGCTGGCTGTGGTCTTAGTGCCAGTCTCCCTCCAGCCACAGACATCACATACAATATGAATCACATGAAAAGACGAGGAGCAGCATCAACACTACCTACACACACATCAACTCAGAGGTATGTCAAAATACATGTAGGCATCATGTACCAATGCTATCTAGGCATTCAGATGGGTTACTTATGGAGATTTATGGAGACTAGGCTACAGTATATCAAACATATGTATGCCATAGGCCTACGTACAATGACTACCAAATTGCAAATAGGACTATCAATCCTGAGTATATGTTTGCAATATATTTCTTTTTGTGTGACTAAGGTTACTTTCATATGTAAATGCATTCCCCAAGAAAGGCACTTGAAAGGTGAAAGCTATAATCAAACGTTTCATTGCAGGACACTTGAAAGGTAAAAACAATCATCTACTGTAGAGTTTCATGTTTTCAAAGGATGCACAGTGCACATGCGGCATTAATTCACCACTGAGCACTGCGCACACACTTTCTTTCGCTAACTGAATGTGAGGACACATGTTTGTTTGCTCTCGGTCGTGGACTTCTGGGCAGCTTGGGCAGCGTCGGAGTGTGCGCTTTTCCACTTGTCCCTCGGGGAGGGTCATGACTACTGCAGAGGAGCTATAGACGTCCGTCACATTCCACAGAGTAAAGAGTCACGTTAGGACATTGCGCTACGGATCATGCTCGATGCACACACATACACATACCCTCACACTCGCGGAGCTCCAGGCTAACCTTTATACACTGTCAAACTGACAACGTGATCCCCCCGACAAAGGGAGCAGTGAGGAATACAGAGTTGATATGGCTGGACGTTTTCCTTACCAGCAGCGATTTAAACCGTACTGAACCCACGAATGTGTCTCTGCTTGCTCATATATATTGTATTGTATATGTGACTAATGCTATATCTCTTCAGTGTCTGAGTAAACTCATGCTGCTATTGTATGGCTGAGCAACTCACCATTACAAATGAAAGCAGGGTGGAAAAATGTCCACTAATAATAGCTAAAAGTCCCATTTGAGTCAGTTGATGATCTGGTAGGCTATTGTGTATATCATAAAAGTGAGTTGGATTCTGTTTTAAAATTCACTGGAAAGGTGTTCAAAAACAAGTAAGACAAAGTAAGACAAAAACAAGCTTAAAATATGCTATTCGTTAGTTGTTGCCACAGCAACCATGAGGAAACACAAATTGAAATCAACGACCCATGACTGACTAGTTTAGCCCTGGTGTATTCCTCTGTAATTGCTGATAATTGGGGTATTTGTGGTGCTGATGAGATCTTTGTCATGCTGTCACAGAGACAACATGGAGCCTTGGCAACTGTGTAGACAAGACCAGATTGGCTACTGCTGCACTGACTAGGCTACTCATCCACATACTGTAGACCTACTCACAGATTTGTGTTTAGGCCTATTCTTACTTCTAATATTGTTCCATATAGGCTTCAGAACAGGCATGACCAGAGAAAATCTCTATATTTTCATTTACTTCATTAGAATATGAGCTGAGACATTTTTTAGTAAAAAGAAGGGCCCGCACACAAAGGAAAAGGTCTGGAGGAAATCGTCACGGATACTAACGTATCCTCGGTTCTCTGAGTGAGAAGCCGAAACGTACGAGTGGATGATGCCTATCATCTCCTGCTTTTCTGAAGTCATTTTTAACCAACCCTTTGAAAAAAGGGCAGTAAGCGCACTGACGCGTGCAGGCAACTACTTAGACAGCCCTGAGTGACGTCAGAAAGTCTATATATTGACTGCGCTTACGCTTCAGGTCCTCTTTGCCAAGCTCGCCAGCATCGGCGATTGAGGCCCGAAGCGTACGTTTCGGCTTCTCACTCAGAGAACCGAGGATACGTTAGTATCCGTAACGTTCTCTTTCGTTTCGAAGCCGAAACGTACGAGTGGATCACTACAACCAAGCCTCAAGAGCCCTACACCAAGGAGCCCGAGGTGGGAAGATCCATGGGACCGCCGCCGGGCCCAGAGAGAACACTCTCTGCTACACCCGGCCTGGTGACGTCCAATGCGTAAAAACGCGCAAAGGTGTTGCCTGAGGCCCAAGAAGCGCTCAAACAGATATCCTTTATGGGGACGCCTTTCCAGAAGGCCCAAGAAGCCGCCACTCCACGGGTGGAGTGTGCCCTGACATGAGCAGGCGGAGGAACACCCGCCGCCTCATATGCCAGACGTATGGCTTTCGTAAGCCAATGCGACATGCGTTGGGTAGACAAGGCCTGACCCTTGGCACGCTCGCCATGGCAGACGAACAACTGGTTCGTCTTCCTGATGCTCTGCGTACGCGTCAAATAGGCACGAAGCGCTCTGACCGGGCACAGAGTGACGGGCACAGAACTGCCCGTCTCAGGAAGGGCTGAGAGCTCAATGACCCTCGAACGAGGGTCAGTAGACAGCACTTTCGGGCGAGAAAAGGGATTTGGTCGCAGCGTTACCCGCGCGTCACTTTGCGTGAACTCAAGACAGTCAGGACTGACCGACAAGGCAGTCAGATCGCTGACACGCTTCACCGAGACCAGAGCGAGCAGAAGCGCAGTCTTAAGGGAAAGCATCTTTAGACTGGCACTCGACAGAGGGTCAAAGGGCGTAAGGGCCAGTCCGCGTAGGACGGTGGCCAGGTCCCAAGTAGGGACCGAAGGAGAGGAAGAGGGGCGAAGCCGCCTGACGCCCTTCATGAAGCGCGACGCAAGGGGGCGAGCGCCTGGGGAAACGCCAGCATAGCCAATATGGAATGCTGAGATAGCTGCGAGGTACACCTTCAAAGTAGAGGGTGTACGACCCTGATCAAACAGGCGTTGCAAAAACGCAAGCACCTCGCCAATAGGGCAGACTAGAGGATCACAGCCTCTGTCTCTGCACCACGTGCTGAAAACACGCCACTTCAGTGTATACAACGACCTAGTGGACGTAGCTCTAGCAGCCTGAACGGTCTCTATCACTGCGTCTGACAGGCCGCTCTCTAGGAGACGCGCCCGTTCAGGGGCCAAGCCGTCAGTCTCCGCGCTTCCGGCTTGGGGTGCCACAGCGACCCGTGAGCCTGCGATAGGAGGTCTCTCCTCAGAGGGAGGGTCCACGGCTGACCGTCTAACAGTGAGACCAGATCTGAGAACCAGCTCTGAGATGGCCAATTGGGGGCGATCAGAATCACCCTGTGAGCCCCCGCTCTGATCCTGGCCAACACCTGACGCATCAGAGGAAGGGGGGGAAAAGCGTAGAGCAGACCGCGCGGCCACGGGTGTGCCAGCGCGTCTGACCCTAGCGGTGCATCTCGTTCCAGCGAAAACCACGCTGGGCAGTGAGCGTTCTCTCTCGAGGCGAAAAGATCGACTCGTGCCCGCCCGAAGTGGGACCAGAGGCTGTGCACCACGGCTGGGCAGAGGCGCCAGTCGGTTGCACGCGGAACACCCCTGGAGAGGAGGTCCGCGCCTGTGTTGCGAACACCTGGCAAGTGCGCCGCCCTGATCGACAGGAAGTGGCGGGAGGCCCAGGTGAGCAGCTTGTACGCCAGGCGAAACAGGTCCGGAGAGCGCGTGCCGCCCTGGCGATTGATATACGCCACAACAGTGGTGTTGTCTGTACGCACAAGAACGTGTTCTCCTCTGAGAAGAGGGAGAAACTCCTTCAGAGCGCAGAAGACAGCAAGGAGTTCTAACACATTGATGTGTAATCTCCTGGAGGCTGTGCCCCATGTCCCCCTGGCGGGGCGACCGCAGCAAACGGCGCCCCAGCCGCTCTTGGACGCATCGGTGGTCACCGTCATGCTACTGGCTATAGCGCCCAGAGCGCCGCCTTTGGTGAAGGACGACGGCCTGCGCCAATGCGCGAGGGCTATCCACATGCGTCTGGACACTAAGATCCGACGTGCAGGGTTTGACCTGGAGGATACACCTAGTTCCGCTAAGGCGAGCTGCAGCGGGCGTAAGTGTAAGAGGCCGAGTGGGACAGCGCCGCCTGCGGCGCATAAGAGGCCCGTCAGTCTGAGACACACACCGAATCTGAAATGGCATAGACACGCCCTGACGTCCTGAAGCCTCTTTGGCGTGAGCGTCGCTCTCATCGAGCGTGAGTTCAGCCTCACGCCCAAGAACTCGACCTCCTGAGAGGGAGAGAGCATGCACTTGCTTAGGTTCACTAAGAAACCCAGACTGTGCAGGTGACGCAAAACAATGTGAGCCTGTGACGTTAGGAGCTGTCTGGAACCAGCCAGCAGCATCCAGTCGTCCAAGGAATTGAGGAGTCTGATCCCCTGAGCACCTAGAGGAGCGATCGCCGCCTCCACGCACTTGGTGAAGCACCGAGGTGCTAGAGATAGACCGAAGGGAAGGGCTGCGTTGCGTACTCGTAAGCCCTGCCCTCGAAGGCGAAGCGTAGAAAACGCCTGTGCCTTGGGACTATACCTATGTGAAAATAGGCGTCCTGAAGGTCTATGGTGACCATGTAATCCCCCTGGCGGACTGACTCCGCCACCATGCGCCCCGTGAGCATGCGAAAGGTGAGAGGTTTGAGCGAAGCACTGAGCACTCTGAGGTCTAGAATAGGGCGAAAAGCGCCCGACTTCTTGGGCACCAGGAAGTACGTACTGTAGCGACCTGCGCGCGCAAGCGTCGGATCTACGCGCTGGATAGCGCCCTTTCTCAGAAGATCGCAAAGCTCTTGTCTGAGAGCAGGGGCCCTGGAGGGGGGCACCACTGACTCCATGACACCTCTGAAGGGCGGGGGTGGCCACCTGAACTACAGTTGATAGCCCTTCAACACTGTTGATAGGACCCAATGTGACGTTGTGCACATCGCCCAATTCTGCCGGAGCAGAGCGGCGGCATGAGGAGGCAGCAAGGACAAACGAAGTGCTATGCTGCCTCCGAGTGGCACTAGGGGGGCCGAGGTCAAAGACTGAGGCTGTCCGCGAAGCTGAATAGCGTCCGACTGACAGACCAGAGACCCGACGGAGTGCGGGGGCTGAGGGCAAGTTAGCCGTGTGTGAGACCGCTGGGCGCTCACGCGTGGCTGAAGAGCCATGCGCATTACTTGCGACGCCCTGTGGGGCGGCCGACCCAGCGCGCACGTCAGCGAAATCCGATGTCAGTGAACTGTGCGCTTCACCTGCGACACCCCGTAGGGCGGCCAACCTGGAGCGCGTGTCAGCGACGTTGGTGGTCGATGAGCCGCGCACTGCACCTGCGACGCCCGGTGGGGCGGCCGACCTGGAGTGCGCGTTGGTGACGACCTCGAAGAGGGGGGAGAAGCTACCCGTCTGGCCAGGGGCAGACGTGTCAGACTGGGCAGACAGGTCTGCGCGTATCTGGGCGATGAATCGACCGACAGAAGCGGCGAGAGAGGACGGGGAGGACTTCTCGACCGTGAACGACTCCGAAGCGTCGCATGCCCACTGCTCGGAGGCGAGGGGGACAGAGGACGCGGAGACCGTGACACTAGCAGAGGCCTCGGCGCCACCCGGGCGCCGTCGAGGCGCGTTATCACGCGAGGCGCATAGCGCGGGGCGTGTGTCAGCTGAACGCGCGCCGGAGACCGCATCGGTACCCCAGTGCGCGATAGCGCCGACCGTGAACGACTCCGAAGCGTCGCATGCCCACTGCTCGGAGGCGAGAGGGACAGAGGACGCGGAGATTGTGACACTAGCAGAGGCCTCGGCGCCACCTGGGCGCTGTCGAGGCGTGCTATCACGCGAGGCGCATAGCGCGGGGCGTGTGTCAGCTGAACGCGCGCCGGAGACCGCATCGGTGCCCCAGTGCGCGATAGCGCTGACAGAACAGAGAGCGTCCTCCGGCCTGGGCCGGGGCTCATTGTGAAACATTGCCCCAGAGGGGCGATAGTGTGTGTGCGGAGTGCTTGTGAACAAGGCAAACTCAGCGCCCCGTAAGGGGGTGAGATCAGAGAGGACCGCCGAAGCGGGGGGGAACGCTCCGAGCTGGGCACTGCCTGCGCGCGTCAGTGCGCTTACTGCCCTTTTTTCAAAGGGTTGGTTAAAAATGACTTCAGAAAAGCAGGAGATGATAGGCATCATCCACTCGTACGTTTCGGCTTCGAAACGAAAGAGAACCTTGGTTGTTCACAAGAAGATTTAGGCAAAGACCACTGACAGGTGAAAAACCTGGGCATGCCCCAGGGCATCTGTCTCTGTGTAGCCTTGATCTGTCTTGCCAACACACACACACACCCCACAGAAGCACAGATACACAAATTACAATGGGTACATGGGTGTGTGTGTGTGTGTGTTTGTGTGTGGGAGTCTCTTTGGAAAGGATTTTCATCACACCAGCCTTAAACAGAATGATAGTTTGAGATGGATTTAGAAAGCCAGCATGTGGCCTGGTCAACAGGAGCTTCTAGCCTCCTCTACCCCATATGGCTGACCCCTTTGATTCATTTAACTCTTTTGGATGGTTTCATCCAGTGGTGCAATATTGATGCCTATATGACATAGTGACCATAAAATGCTTCATCACTAAGAAGCTCGTTTTTTGTGCCCATCCTGTTTGACAAGACGACGTGGAATATATGAGGTACTCACATCAGAACGGTGTTGAAATACAACCATGGAACTTCTGTTCGGCTTAGCAAGGCTGTTTTCTGTGTGTGTGTGTGTGTGTGGGTGAACGTGTCATAAATACGCTTGGTACTTTCCTTTGTCATGCACCTTACAGAGGATTTTTGTGTGGTGCTTGGCGAAAATGGTGATGAAGAACCATTTTTTTTTGCTTTGCAACATCACAATCAATTACATCCACAATTAATTAGCTTAGCTTGTGTAGGCCACTGTTAGCTTCACTTTTCCATTGTAGCATTTCCTCCTTTTGTTCGGTAGCAAACACTCAGTTGCACAGAATAAACACACACTGGGTGTGTTGGGTTTTTGGAGAGATTTTTTAGAGCGTGTTTGCTTCGGCTCAGCGACTCATCACTACTAACCCAGTTTGAGCCTGACAAAACGGAAAAAAAAAAAAAAAAAACGTACTCGTCAGCCGACCGCCAGCTGCACCACACACTCACTCTCTCTCACACACACACACACACACACACACTCCCTCTGTGCCGACTCTCTTGCCCGCTCCCTCTCACCGGCTCAATAGCCAAAGCTACAGAGGCTTTCCTAATGTCCAAAATTGGCAGCGGCATAACTGGGAGTGTCACACGTTGGAGTCCTTTGAGACCATCATGACTAACCGAGTGAATAAGAGGACAGTGCCCCCCCCCCCCCAGTGGCCCTTCACAGATGGAGAGACCGTTCCATTGTAGGCGTGGGGGATCCTATGCTATCCTATCCTATGCTTCATAGTGCGCTAAGGAAGCAACCCCATCCAACAGTAAATATCTCATCGCATGTGCTAGAAATTGTGGATTCCGTTCAGGCTTGCCTGCATGGTTATGACCTGTATTCCTGGGCGAGAGAAGTGGGGAGGAATGCGGCCTGACATTTTGTTTGTCTGCCTCCGCTAGCGGAAGGGGAAGCGTGCTGCACATTTCAAGGTCCACTGCACGCGGCGAGCCGGGTAGCGCTGCTATATCAATGTTATTGCAGCGTCTGGTGGGGGTTTGTGTGGATGTGTGTGGTGTGTCATCGCATCTGTGGCCTCAGCCAGCAGCCACCACTGGCACTCTTATTCAGAAGCACGCATGCCTACACGAAGATTTCTCTATTGGAAAACATATATTATCTTAACATTATTAGGACACACATATTGTGTTCCTGTTAACACCAAAGAGCTGTCATGTAGACTGTGTACTGCATGACATCCTTTGTTTTGTTTTTTTACCATTGTGTTTATGCTCTTTCTCTCCATGCACTCTGACATGGACCATTCACCCTATTTTCCCACCACTTTTTGTTGTCCCTTGTTTCTCCAAATAGTTTGCTTGTTACCTTGTTTGTCTAGTCCTATGACTGTTTCCTTGCCTCCTGTAGGAGGTTCATTATTTGTGTTCTCAGTGTCAGATTGTGACTACGCCTGCTTGCTATCAGCCTGGGTTGAATTTTCATGGTGCCTGTTCGGATTTTTTGGTCTGTCCTGTTTTGCCTGCTTGGATTATTTGATCTGTCCTGTTTTTCTTGCTTTTGCTAACTTTACATGTGCCATCCTGCCTAAGTTTGGATTGTTTGTAGAACTGAAACTAAATCTGTTGATAAAATCACAAATTATATTTTTTCAACTTCTGCCTTCGCTCTGTCTGCTTTTTGGGTCCCACCCTTCCATTTTTAACAGATCCGTTTAATGTGGAAATAATGGTGTGGTAAATACAATCTGGTACTCAGGACCTGTCATGTGCACTTTCTAAAAATCACTTTCTCTTTTTTTTTCTATATTAAAACTCCTTCTTTTGTAGACCTTATGTCATCTTTTTAGTGTGTGACCGACTTCTACACTTTTCTAATCTTCTTTGGTTTTACGCATCTGAACTAACAACCTGCACATCCTGAGTGCAACAATACCTCCTTGCTCCATGGTTCTAAAAATCAAAATTTAAACCCAATGATTTACTATTTCTATTTGTGGCAGGTTCGGGTTATAGTACCTGACTAGACAATTTTTGCTTTCTGTCACCTTTGACTGAATAGGGTGAATGTGGACACTGCAAATACATACACAGACTTAAACTAGACTGGTCTGCCAATACTGATACTTTTTACAAAAAAGACCAGAGCAGATTCTACTTCCTTAGATCCTCCAAGGTACACAGCCAACTCCTGTCATAGCCAGTGGCCTTTTCTTTTGCTGTGGTTTGTTGGGGAGGCAGTGCTGGGATGCTGGAAGGTGAAAGGCATGCTGGACAGCTGGACAGGTTGGTGAGAAAAGCTGGCTCTGTGGTGGGCATGGAGCAGGAGCCACTCACATCAGTTCCAGATAAGAGGACACTGAGCAGGCTGCTCTCAATAATGGACAACGACCACCACCCACTGCACAATACTTTTGCCAAGAGCAGTCTCTTGTCTTTGCATTGCGAAACAAGCAGGCTGATGAGGTCTTTTGTTCCCAGAGCCATCCAGAACAGAGTGTGATTGACTTGTCTGTTGTGCATACTTTAGCTGGAGGCCTGATAGATACACTTACAATACCCTGGTCTGGACTGATTTGAATCAGGGAGTTAACTCTCCTACTGGCTGTATTAGCCCCTTGCCTAAATTGCCTTACTGTCAGTTTTGTAATGTCAACTTTCTCAATTTCTTCCACTATCTTTTGTTTAGTTGGTTTATATGGCCTTTAATGAAGTACCCTGTTTTGATTTACAGAGACCACTTTAAATAGTAAACCCCATTTAGAATGGTCTCTTATTTTTTTTCCAGAGCTGTATATAGTACTGACTTTCTATCTTTTTCTAATGTATTGTGCAACCTGTTGTACTTGAATAACATTTAGAATTTGAACTGTAATGTTTCATGTGTTTCTAGTCATAGTGTTCAATTAAGGCAAAGGGACTTCTTTTTGAGCTTGAAAATGTTTCACTTTCCAGAACTGACGAAGCTTTCTGGATGGAGAGAGAAACGTTTTTAAGCTCAAAAAGAGTCCATAACTGGAAGGCCTTAACTGAACACTATGACTACCACAACCTGGATGAATGAAAATCTTCAGACATTTCATGTGTCTACATCACTCCATAATATGAATCTAGCTATCTATTGAATGAACCAAGAGCAGACAAAGATGATTAGAGGCCTTTAGTGTTAAGCACAGGATACTCAAAATCAACATGACGTTTTCAACAATGCCTGATTGTACTGTACCTTTATTTACATTTATGCATTTAGCAGACGCTTTTATCCAAAGCGACTTACAAAACGAGGATAACAATCAAGCTACATAGCAGAAACCTTAAGGAGCATAGTGCTAGGGGATAGTGCTTCACCTTTATATCCTGGTGCAATTGCTCTCTGGAGTCTGGTTAGTTGCACGACTAACCAGAATACTATTGCTTTTGGAGGCATCCATTCTCTGTCTGTCAAAGAGCAATGATCAAGATGGGGTTGTGGAAATAGGGCTTAAGTGTAATGAGAAAAACAAATGAGGCTGTGTGATGAAGCTTTCATTACTGAAGGTAATATGAAAAGGGCCTTTGACTAATTGAGACAAGGCAATCTCTCACAACAATATTAGTGCCAGTGGCTCAGTAGTCACTGTCAAATTAGCCGGCAGACATGATATTGTAATGGCCTTATTAAAGCAGGGTAATCTAATCATGTCTCCCACCACTGCAGTTAAACAGACCACTGAGCCTTTAAAAATACCACATGGTATGAAACCCCTTGAAACATTTCCGAAATTTGTCAGGTAAGTGCCTTTTGAAGTAGGACCAACACTATAGAGTGTTTTTCCAGGAAGAAATAAGGTGTCTTAAAAGTGAATCGCCAACTCAGTTGTCTAAGATGAATCTTTTTTAACATGGGACTGTTTGAGAGAGAATGGGCATCTTACCACATGCAACATACCCCTTAGGAACAGTTTTGGTTGTATAGTAAGGCAAGATAGTTGCTCTTGAACTCTTTGATTTTTAACAAAACACATAGACACATTTGTTCTGTATTTGTACAATATTTAGTTAATATGCACAAAACAAAAGTATCCAGTTTCGGTCTGTCTATTTTCGGTATTGATTATTTGCATCTTCATGCATTCTACTTGCAAAGGTACAGTACACTATTCCTATTGCTACCTGGGCCGATACAATTCATGAGTAAAATGTACGCTAATGAACCCCTCTGCAGTCAGAGATAAGAGTCTGGATTAAATCCACGACGAGTATACTAACACCGAAAGAACATACTCCAACTGCATCAACATTTCTTGCTTTTTAATCCTCTTAATACACCTCAATTCATGCTTCACTGGCTTATTTTTTTACTGGAATGGAGAGAAAAAAAAAGTTAAATTAAATTGGGTTATTTTTTTGATCCCTCTCCTCTTGTGTAGATAGTTGGAGGCTGTAATGCACAGGGTGTCCATGGCTATGATGAGAAAATTGCTCTTTGAAATGAATTTCAGACTGATATGTCGATCTCGTGTCTGCGTTCAATCAAATTCCGATGCGCTCATCTATGCATTCCTGAGAGCACGAAAGGGGCGCCAAGGCAGACATGTGACAACGCCTGATACACCGGCATAATGAAATGTGCTGCCATCCACCGCACACCACGCAGGAGAATGAAACACCAGGCAGAATAAACCACCGTGAGAGACATAGTCATCATTGCATGGGTGGGTTTGAAGCAGACACAAACACACACACACACACACACACACACGGCTCAGTCATGGTGCAGAATATTTGTATCATTTCATGTCATGTCTGGAAAAAAACACCCACTGTGCATCTGCCTTTGATATGTTGTGTTTATGAATAAAGCATGGGCATTATAGCTAGGGAAAATAGATAAACTTTTCTCAAACATATGCCCATAAAACATACAGATATATACAGGGAGAGGTGGTAACCTTGGGAGTCTGTTGCAAAGGTCAAAAATGTAAAAAAATGTGTCTGAATGTGAATGTGTCTGAATTTATCTGTTAAAGTTAAAAAAGTTATCTGTTAAAGTTAAAAAGATGTGATGCCATGATTTGTGTTCTGTATCTAAGGCCAGTTTAGCCGTGTGGGAGACACTGGACATTGTAGAGTGGGACAACTGATTGCTGCTACAAGCTAAGCTCAAGGTCTGAATAGATGGAGCAAAAATGGCAATTAGCATTCATCAATGATCTCTAAACAGACATACCGAGATGCTCTCTTTTGAGTAATGAATGACGGGGGAAATGTGTTACTTGTGACACAGGCTTTTCAGATTTTTCCCCTTTTAGCTTTCCAAACTATCACCCTCCCCCCTTCATCCCCAGCACTGTTCGCAGATTGCCCTTTCCATCCACGTCGGGGGCCTTCTACCTCTCGCCGGCTCTCCCGTCTCCTCTCCTCCCGTGTGTGCCCCTGTCAGGAGGCGCGGTAATCCTCAAAGAGCCTGGCGTCAGCCAGACGCCCTTTGAAGCTCTTCTGTGGATTCCGTCTGGAGCTTGTGGGATGGGATAGAGGGGGGCACTAAGCAGCTTCCATCGCCCCCCCATCCCCCCCAGTGCAGTGCCCCTGGCCCTTGCTGCCTGTCCTGTTGCCCCAGCTCCCTCACCGAGGCACTGCACTATAACCACCACCTGGCCTGGGGCGGGTGGGAAGCAGCCACTGGAGCACAGGTGAGTGCCCAGGTCATGGGTTGGTGGAGTCGAACAAGAGGAGTATTGTTAATGGAACTGCCTATATATGAAGTGCTTTGAATGACTAGTCATGTCACACATCAAATCCACCCTGCCTTCCAACCTGGACCCATACCAGTTCGCATACAGAGCGAAACGATCCACAGAAGATGCAATCTGCTCTGCCCTCCACCCAGCCCTAACTCACCTGGACAAGAAAGACTCATATGTGAGAATGCTGTTCATAGACTTCAGTTCAGCATTCAACACCATTATACCACAACAACTCATCTGCAAACTGGACAAACTGGGCCTCAGCACCTCCCTCTGCAACTGGCTGCTGGATTTCAAGCGGTGCGTGTGTCTTACATATACTGTGTGTCACCTAAGTATAATGCCTTAAGCCTACTTGCACTTTTTTTTTTTACTTAACAGTACCTTATTGTTTAAATTGTTTTTCTTGTTGTGCATCTGCACTTTATTGTTGTCAACGTCTACACATGGGACAAGTGTGAAACGTAATTTCGATTCCTTTGTATGTCGAGTACATGTGAAGAAGTTCATTATCATGGAATAACTCTCCATAGAGGAATGCAAGAGGCTGACACCTGCGGAGGGCTCTCAAATCACAATAATGACTGCCTAACAGATCTGTTGAAGATATAATAACACAACAACGAAGCCTTATTTCTCATTGCCTTCATAGTATTGTACATATAGACACTCACACATTCTAAACTCATGCATTCTGCCAAAAGTAGTCTGTTAAAGGTGCTCTAAGCGATGTGACACGTTTTTAGGACTAAAACATGTGTTGTTACATAGAGCAAACATCTCCTCATAATCTGCTAGCTGCCTGTCCCCTGAACACACTGTGAAAAAAACGCGGTTTCTGTAGACAGCCCTGGCTCCACAAACGGCAACAAAACACAGTGGGCAAACCTAGCATAACAAACGAAAACGAAACATAACAGTGTTCCAGCCAATAAACGACAAGGTTCACGAGTCTTTCGGGAGGCATGGGAGGGAGGGGGAGGAGTGAGCTATAACTTATAACGCTTGAACCCTCTCTGGAGCTATCCTCCGTTTTGTTTGACAATACTTCAAACGTCAACAAGAAGTGACGTGAAACAGCATCGCTTAGAAGTTTTAGACTAGCTGATTCATTATTTACAGTTTTATTTTTAGTGTCTGTTATACTTAGTAACAGTCCGTTATCAAGAAACTTCAGACCATAGAACTTAGTCATGATGCCCTACTGAAGTGAATGGAGCATTTTCCAGAATTAGATAGAGCCAAGATTCAAGATTCAAGATTCTTTATTCGTCACATGTAGTTATAGCTGGTACAACGTACAGTGAAATGTTTTTTTCCGGCTGAAAAAAACACTCCCCCGACTGTGCAAAACATACAAAAAAATAAAAAAATAAGTAATAACAGAGTATATAATGAGAGAAAAATTATAAGTGAAAAGAAAAAGAGAATCTATATTAAGCTATAAGCTATACTATAACTAACTATAATATATGCTATGACTAACTATAATATATACATACATAAACATAGATATAAATGTGTATGGAAATGTAACCTATGATAATAAATAGTGTGCTATTAGGTGCAGATAAGGTAAAGTAAAAAAAAAAAATGCCATGTCATTGGCCTGAAGCCACTGGTGGTTGAGTTGTGTACTAATGAAGAATGGAGAATGGAGATCCAACACGTAATGTATAGACACAACGTGTGAAAAACATCTATTGAAAAATGGTGTACCTAACAACCAGTGTAGCAGTGCTTGTGTCTTTATTAGTTTGTTTGGCATTGTTATTTTTGTTTGCTTGTAATACAATAAAAAGATGCATTTGAACTCTTTAGAGCGGAATTACACGTGTGAATAACATTTGTGAGGGAAGACACTTTTTCCCCCTTGTGAAACCATAACATGGCTTATAGGTGTTCCTGTTTTGCGCTTTGACTCTGGGTTTAACACAATTGCATTTATCTGCTCATGTCAGACAGAGTCAAGATCAATTCTGAGGTGATTTTTTTTTTTTAAAGCCCAGGCCCCGCTGAAAAGAAACTCCTATTGAAACAACCCTTTCTTTCGCCCTCTCTGTGTTATGCCTCCTTGATTGCATTTTGGATGGATAATCTCCATCCACACTCCGAAACCTGTCAATAAACGTACGTGTCTAGAGCTCCTCTCCGCCAGCAAGACTCGGCCACCTCCTGAAAGTGCTGAAATATTACTTATCAGGCTTAATAAACTCTTGGTCTTTGAATTCTCAGCAGAGGAGCTTTTAAAAGCGGAAACAGAAGGAAGCCAATTATGCCGTCAGCGTTGCTTAAGAGTAACCAGGCAACAGAACCTTTTATCTGACATTAGATGAATTCTGTTTTAGACAGAGGAAGAGAGAGAGAGGGATCCTTCAGTGTTGGCAGTTAGAAGCCTGGAACTTTCGATGCTGCAAAGCAGTTAATGAATCAAAGGCAAAACTGAAGAGACTGTTTCTCTGCAAAAAAACTTTTTAAAATAAAAGTTCATGTAGGCCTATAACAAGTCAGACGGAAACATGGTTACCTCCAGAGAACATGAATTTACAGAAAAAAATGCATTACATGCATTACATTCTCATTGCTACAGCGGGAAAATATTGACCAGTGCAACATTCCCACTCTGGACATCCATCTTTCATTAACAAAACACATTCTTGTATAATCAGGGATTGGACTAAATCCACTGCAGAAGAAAAGCTGGTAGAAATACTGTTGGCAGAGAGGCTGATGCTGAGAGAACCGGCTGCAGTTGAATTGAAGTTCATGGCCACGAAAGTTTGGAAATGATTTTTTTTAAAGATGGGCCAAGTTATTAGGCTTCTTAGTCAGGATCATGGCAGCTGAGCTTATAGGATGGTAGAATTTACCGTGAGCTGATGTGATCCCAAAATCTCCCATCCGAGAGAGGATGACATTAAAATAAGCACAGAGAGAGAGAGAGAGAGAGAGAGAGAGAGAGAGAGAGAGAGAGAGAGAGCAGTGGTAGAAACCAGGACCAAGGAAGTGCAAGAAAGAAAGTGTGTGACAGAGAGACAGAGAGAGAGAGAGAGCAAGTGTGTAAGAGAGGGAAACAATGCATTGCATATTTTATCATTATTGATCCAAGGCAACTATCAGGTCAGGATTTGTCTGTGAAAGTCTCTCATATTACTCAATCCCTTCGGCATACTAACAAAGTGAGGATGGCAGTTGGACCCAGAGCCAATTATAATGATGAGAACACAGGCATTTATTGTGGGAGGAAGTGAAGCTCTGCTTGACCATTAAACCCCCCCACCACCACCACCCACCTATGTCCCTTACCCTCCTGAACAAAACAAACATATTGATCGGAGGACTGGAGGTTTCTTATTCCATTATCGCATCTAAGCTCCCAGTAATTTGCAATTGACTCACACCATGGTTGAGATATCTGTACCCTCACAGAGGATTGCTAGGCTAGGCCATACCACTTTGTGTCACATCTGTCTCATTCTCTCCCTCTCTCTCTCTCTCTCTCTCTCTCTCACACACACACACACACGCACAAACTCATTCCTCTGTTGATCTGTCTCATAAACCCATGCATTCTACAGGTACCTCTTATTATGCTGCATTGGCTGGCTGCCCGAGTTGCTCTGAACAAATAAAAGCACTCCAGGTTGCAAAAGGCAATTTTAGATTCGTGCCTGATAGACAAAGACAATTTCCATAACCCCAATTCAGGTGGCATGGCAATGGATGCATTAGACATATGTGAGTTTATGAATTTCTACTGTGTGTTTGTGTGTGTGTGTGTGTGTGTAAACATGCATCTGTTTGCATGCATGTGTATGGATGCATGTGTGTGTGTGTGTGTGTGTGTGTGTGAAAACATGCATCTGTGCATGTGAGCAGGCATGCACTGTGTGTGTGCCCATGTGTGTTTGCCTGTGTTGTGTGTGTGTGTCTATAAATAGCTTTTCATCAGCGTACATTCCCCATCCGTCCAAACTGTGCATGCATGCTGATAACCCCCACGAGAGGTGTGCACCCATACATAAACCCATTAATCAACCTCATCCCAGGGGGGAAGCGGTGGTGTAAAAATGAAATAAAATCCCTGTCGGCCTCAATATTTGTCATTTTTGCCGTTCTGAGGCACACAGAGGAGCCGGGCAGGTGGTTCTCCTTGTGCCTGTGATAAGGAGGTGACGATCCTTTCCCCCATAATCTTCAGAGAGAGAGAGGAAGGCTCTACACCCCGTGAGCTCACTCCCTGCCATACATCACACACACACACACACACACACACACACACACACACACATACACACCTTAAAGGGCCACTCCAGTTCGAAACAGACTAATTCCTTCTTTAAATTCCACCTCGCACCAGCCTGGCCCCCCTGTCAAGGAGGAGGAAGAAAAATGCCGTTTGGAACATACATAACTGTGTATTTATGACTTTTCTCCCCTCTTTGACGAGCCTTTGCGAGGGGGGCATAAATCCGATATGAATGGCTTGGGAGCTCGACAGTGGTGCAGGTCTTTAAATCAGTTAGACTCGCTTGAAGTAGGATGGACTCTTCATACCTCCTGTCTCTCACCCCCCCCCCCCCCCCAGCCTTCACTTTGACAGCTGAGGAGTTGTTGTATCGTTTGATGGAGGGAGAGGGTGAAAGTGAGGAGTGGAGAATGACAGACTCTGACTGCCCGGCGGTGCCTTTCTTGACGGGGATGGTTCAGTTAAGCTATTTGAAAGGCCAGAAGACTGTCCGTGTGCATTTGAATAATAATTATGCGCCGGCTTGGGAGCCGGGCGCGTCGATCCTTGGGAATAGTCATCGGGGGGCCTGCAGGTTATCCGACCTGCGAGGGCTTCTGAAGTCTAGTTATGCTTTCAGTGGACATTAGAGCTCCGGGCTACATGTTCAGCCGTGCATCGTTGACAGCGAGTAGAACAATGAGCCCCGTGCTCCTCTCCTCCTGAACTCATTGTCATTCCAACGCTTAAGCAGACAACGCCGGTGATTTGCATAAGTCCTTTTCAACATGTGGTTAAAAACAAGCACATTCGGAACGTTCTCCCACTCCAGACGTTTGAGAAATTAGGAGGGCCGCAGAGGCAGATCAGGAGCAGAGGTGGACAAGGGAATAAAAAGAAAAGAGGAGTGGGGGAAAAAACAATGAAGTGTGGGGACAAAGAAAAAATGTAAAATTCCTCACCATCTTGCTCTTTTCCTCTGCCTCTCTCCTTCTCTCTCTCTCTCTTTATTTCTGTGATACATAGCATCCCACTGAATATAACTCCACCGCATAATTCTCTTAGTTTCATTCCACTGGTGCTATGACAACCACAACTTATTGCATATATGATGAAGCAGCGTGGCTGTGGAGGCTGTGTGCAACCATGCACCATTACCCTTCAGTTTATGCCAGCTCTGAAGTGAGTTTATCGAAGGGAGCCTCATACCTCCCCTTGATCAACAGCTTGTCAGTCAGGCTAAAGCTAAGAGGCGCTAGCAAATGTTGCCCCTTGCATGTCTACTGACATTGACTCCATTTCTGCCTGCAGTGCTTGTGCCCCCTCCGCCCCTTTTCCATGCGAGACAGTGTAAAAAAATATCATTAAATATGTATCGAGAGGGAGAGAGAGAGAGGGATGGTGCCGTTGGCATCGGTGAAGGCTCTCTTTAAAGGCTTTTTTCACCATACCCTCGCTCCCCTTCATCACCGCAGCAGCTGTGTACACTGGGTATGTTTTTCCGCCGCGGCTCCGCTTTGATTTCCAGCGCTCGATGCATTCGCAGGTAAAAGACGCCCACTAATTGACGTTAATACCCCCAATCAAGCCGCCATCTGCTCTCGACTGAGTGATTTTCCCTTATGCAATTGTGGTGCTGTAAATGGGATAGTGTGTGCATGGATGTGGGGTTGGGGGTGGGGGTAGGCCCTGCCATAATGGTAAAAAAAATTCCCATGATGCTCATCTTCTGTGGTGATTAGAGCTCTGATGGATCTCTACAGATGTTGGTGGTTTGTGAGAGGCCAGTGAGGAGGATGGGAGGAGTGGGAGGACAAAAACGCTTCTCCTCTCCCGACCTCACGTCATATGATGGATCCTATGGAGTGCATAAGAACAGAGAAATAAGCTTTCAAATCTCTCCTATTTCTTTTTTTTTTTCCTCTAAGAGTAGCAGTTACTCTGCCTTCTCTCATGCCCTTTTTCCTCTCTCTCTCTCTCTCTCTCTCTCTCTCTCTCTCTCTCTCTCTCTCTCTCTCTCTCTCTCTCTCTCTCTCTCCGCTCTGCTCTAAATCCTTTAGCTGGTGCAGCTCTGTCAGAGATGACACAAACTGAAGGCTCCTTAATCATCCCAGAGGCCAGGGCTAAATGAGCCGGTAGGCTGTCATGACGTTCACAGACTCTCTCTCTCTCTTTCTCTCCCCCTCTCACTTTCTCTCCGTGCCTCGGTATAAATCTCTCTTTCTCACACATGCTCTCTCACTCTAGCTGGAGAGCCAGAAGGAAGCAGATGCCTCATGACCTCACCCCTAATGCCCTGCATTTCTGGGTGGCTTCGTCAAGCTGTTAATGCTTGCACTGCGGGGCATCTGAATGTTTGAGTTTGACCAAGTCACCCTCGCCAGGTCAAGTGGGCCATCTTCCGGGCGCCTTTGATTGATTAAAGCTTATAAGTTTGGTATGTGTCAACAATTGGGTTAAAACTTGAGCTGTGTGGAAAGTGTTGGAATAAAAACCTGTAGAGAGGCCTCCCATTCGCTGACTACGCTGACCAGTAGAGACATATAATAAAGGCATTAAACCGACATTAGGAGGATTATGCAAATGAATGGCATTGTGACAGCACCGCTGAAGTCGGCATTTACACCACAAAACCAAACGCTAATACATGCTAATCATGTTGAGTGTTAGCCGCAGATGATGTAGAAACACAAGAGGGGTCTGAATACGTGTGGACAAGAGTCAAAAGGGGGCTTTGCCACAAGCACAAAGGGCATTCGTTTGGCAGCGTATCCAAACCTTTCTTTAGTCAAACATGGCTGAATATATTTTTTTAATATATAGCACAATGCAGTACAATAGCGATCTAGCAGAATTTTATCTGTGAGGTGGAGGTAGGAAAAGTGTCTAATAATCTGTTTCCACTTGCAACTTTTTCAGAAAACTAGGCAAATATAAATATAATGTAATGAAAGTTAACGCAAAACCATACATGACCCAACCTTGATGTAGTATGTAGATGGATAATAGTGAGTCAGATAGCTACAATGATGCATGGTTGCCAAGACACTATCAACAAAGACTATTATGTTGTTATAAGTGTTCTATTATTGATGTTCAATCGAAACTGAACAGTTAGAATGCTGAATACAGGATATCATCTCCCCCTCAAACATGCACCAAATGATTCACCTAACCTACAGTAATGTAGCCTGAGGTATAAACATTAACAGCTGGAGGTTTTATAGGCTGAATTCCCATTTAGCTCACTCTGAGATAAATTGTATATCTTATTTGCACCGTGAGACACTTTAGGGATGAAACCATCAGTTAAATTGATGTGCACATGTGTGGCTTTCTTTGGATGAGATAAACGTGTCTGTGAATTGAGTTGACACAGCAGTCCCCCTGTCATGTCAGACAATTTTGTCGAAGCCAGAGATTTCCTCAATTTACCTGTGGTGGTATGATAAAAAGCACAGAGATCAATAACTTGTCACATTCTTGAGTCGGGAATAGAAAAAGGCTTTGGGGCATGGCAGGGTGATAGTGACGTGTGTGTATGTGTATGTGTGTGTGTGTGTGTGTGTGTGTGTGTCTGGGCACCTGTGATTCCTCAAATCAAAATGTGTGTGTGTGTGTGTGTGTGTGTGTGTGTGTGTCTGGGCACCTGTGATTCCTCAAATCAAAATGTGTGTGTGTGTGTGTGTGTGTGTGTGTGTGTGTCTGGGCACATGTGATTCCTCACATCAAAGTGTGTGTGTGTGTGTGTGTGTGTGTGTGTGTTTGTGTGTGTGTGTGTTTGGAGGGGAATGAATGAACTGAGGACCTGTCAGAAGAAGGAAGAGGAGATGACACAAAAGTTTCACAGAGCCCAGAGTCTTTGCTGTTAAAGGTTTACATTGATCTGTTAGGATCTGTGGAACTGTTCTGAAAGTGCTTCTCATATTTGCGTTAGTGCTTGTGCCTGTGCTGGGTAGAGGAGTTCAGAGTCACCTCAAGTGGCTGTTGCATAACTGTTACACTGTTGTGTGATGGCCTCCACACTCCAAAAACAGCCAGACAGTATGTATCTATGTTCATGTGTGTGTGTTTATTTGTCTGTAAGCTGTGTGTGTGTGTATGCGTCTGTGTTTGAGGGCATTCTGAGATATGAAATGACTCGAGAGGTTACTGGGGCAGAAAAAAAACCCCTTTGAGCTCCTACAGTTTAAATCTTTTTTCTTGGCCTCGCCAATAACACTTCCCGTGGGGGAGCAAGGGACAGACACTCCCACTGGCACGGTCTGCATCTTCGTCTGGAGTCACGGCTGCCGCGGTTCTCTGGGTAACCATAGACGCTCCCGACGGCTGGATTTGGAAAAGGAATTCCCTCTGGGAGCAATTACACATCTGCACACCCCTTCTCTTTGAAGTGATTTGGCCATAAAAGGCCGAGCACACATCTGTCTGGAGATCAGAATGTTCAGTCTCAAACAGATAGCTGCCAGCTTACTGCTGAAGGGCACTAGGGATGACTCCTAGTAGGGATCTTGCAGAGGAACTCACAGTCATCTCCAGAAGCCCATTCCTTATCCCCAATGCAAAAACCCCACGCATCACTACGCTTGACAGAAAGTAGCTACTTCGTTTAAATTTCCCGCTTTGATGTCAGGTGGGTTTGTGAAGGTGAGCAGCTCATGAATTGCTAAATCATGAGATGTCAGAAGTCCCTCATTGTAACTCGACTTCACCACAATGGCACCCAGCTGTAAAGAACTCAGATGTGATCGCTTCAGATTGTCAATAGTGTCAGAAAGCAAATGTTTTTTGCAGAAAGTTCAGTTTAGAACTGTAGTCTCCGTACTTTATGGCCATATTGCACCATGTCATCCCCCAAGGCAGCAGGCAGAAGTGCGCACTGGAACCTTTTTAGCATGTGAATGGACCAATCTGATAAATCACTGGGCAATTTATGGACACAGACCATTCTGACCCATGCAGTGACTGTGGAGCTGAAATCTTCATTTGTCTGTATGAAATGAAATGAAAAAAGAAAAAAAAAAACCCTGTAGGATTCCCATTGGGGATCACAGAAACAGGCTTACAGTACAATGCATTTATAAAGGGCCCGTCTGTAGCAGAAAGACAATTCTATGTGGACTTCATAATGTGTCAGTGCCAAAATCCAAAGGGAAAACCAAGAGTTGGTGAAGGGGTGCACACGGGGAGTATGTGTGTGTGTGCAAGTATATTCAAAAATGGGTTGACCGCTGAACCAAAAATGATTTTAATCCTTCTTTTCACTACACAGTCCCTTGAATGATTTCATTATCCACTCAATTTAGCTTTTTCTTTTGCGGCAATTTAACGCTTGACAAGTTAATTGAACACCTCAACACAATGAAAACATTTCAGCTGATTATTATCAGTGTGCATTTGTGTCACAGGCACATTGTGGAGTGATAAGCACTTCCACTGCTAATTTGTGACTGAAATGTTGACATTTTACGTTTCCACAAATTGACTGCTGGTGAATTGCTTTATTTTAAAATTAAGCATAAATATGGTAAATTGTCACTTTCGTGTATGTTAAATACACTTTATTGTTTAATCAAGATGCAGTTATCTGACACTACGTAATGAAAGACTGATGTAGCGTGTAAAAGAACCTTTACTTTGACACTGAGGACTGTTGTCTCAAGAAACAGTTTAAAATAAGGCGACTATACCAAAAGATGCCAAGGATATCTCTGAGCTGACAGACCGTCTGTAGAAGTCATGACATGTTTCCGATAATAAACAATTGATAATAAAAGCCAACACAGAGCGTGACAACCTGAAGAGAAATTTGCAGAAGAAAACACACAAATTATTGATTTAGAGAGAAACTCATCACATCTTTCAACACACCTCACACATGATGAGTGATAGACCAACAGGCAGGCAGACTGGAAAGTTGTGTATGTGTGAGTGTGTGTGTGTGTGTGTATGTTTTAAAATGCAGCATTTTTTTTTGGTCTTGGATAAAACTGACACGACAATGTACCACTAAGGGTGTGCCTGCTGTGGAATGAATGAACCATGTTATTCTGGGCCAGGAGCAGCTGATGAAGTGAAACGATCCAATTCAGGAAAGTCACCTTGTCACCGCGGGCTGTAAAGACAGCAGAACAAATCATGAAGTTCCTCGGGGGTGTGAGGGGCGAGACATTTCGACTTTTCACAATGAGAGAGGGCTGAGGAAGAAGTGTTCCTGATACTCATCTCCATTCTGCTGTCCTGCAGCCCAAGGTCACTGTCCACCACACCACACATTCTTTGTGCAATGCAGAGGGAGTTATTTTTCTTGATTCCTAGAATTCCTGTGAAGGGAGGGGTGTGGGGGGGTTAGAAGGCTGAAAAACCTGCTTAAGATGGGGGTCTTCATTAGTTGTCTAATCTGCTGTTATCTTTCAAATACGGGTCAAATATGTGTTTTATAAAACACTTGCCAGGTGTAGTTAGGATTGTGTTTTCTTTTTATAAATACTCAAAATTCTTTATGTTTGGGTCATTGTGGAAAAAAATCACAGGCCATTCAAGCAATCATATCAAATCAATATCTATTGTCACATCAGATGAATTATTTCTTTGACCACCAGCATCCTGATTGCTGGAATAATGGATGTCCAATTGATTTTCACAGGGAAAAATACTCCTCCAGGTCACTTATGTAGCTGGATTTAAGGCTTGCCCATATAGGCCAATCAGTATAGAGTATTCTGAAATTTCTAAGTGTGGTCTCTCATTGTTTTCTCACTGATCATTAAAATGAATGTAGAGGAAATGAACTGCAGACACTTCCTCACTCTAATAAAGATGACCACTAGTGATGCGCGGGTCAGGCTTTTTTAAAACCCGCCCCAACCCGACCCATCAGGAGATCCGAACCGCCCCGTCCGACCCGCCAAAAAAATGGTTGAGCCGTGACCCAAATCCGACCCGACCCGATGAAAAAACAAAAACAAAAACCCAGTGTGTCTACTGTCGCGGAACCTAGCTACCAGTTAAGCGGAGAGGACTAATTTGGAACAATGGTATCCAAATGACAAAGATTTGCGCCTTAAAGATGATGACACAACTTCATGAAGGATTAATTAGTCTATGCATGAAACAACGCCAAAAAAAAACTAACAATCGATTTGTCGTTTTTATTAAAGGATTGCCAAAAATGAAACACATTTTTCCTGTAGGCCTACAAGACACAAGTTGTTCCAAGCTGTAACATAATCATGGCATAACAAAGCCAACACAAGTTGTTCCAAGCTGTAACATTATCATGGCATAACAAAGCCAGCAAAGCCGTGACATTTCAACAATCTAAGCTACCAAATTGAAAATATTGGACGACTTTATTTATGACATCTGTTTAGAAGCACTGTGAAGGACAGCAATAGAATCCACTGTGCCAGGGTTTAGCCTATTTCGACGCACTTCCAGCACGCCACCTTCTGAACTGAACGCGCACTCGCTCGAAGCGCTGGATTCAGGAACGTAAAGCACCGCTCTTGCAAGCATTGAGAGGAGAGGGAAATCATGACAATGAGCCTTCCAAAAGCCGTAGAAAGTCTCTAATGCAATATGCCTAATTCATTGCGTTTTTACTTTTTTTGACCCGACCCGGACCCACCCGCACCGACAATACTTCTACCCGTAACCGCCCGACCCGCGGGTTGACCCGCGCAACACTAATGACCACAATTTGGAGGCCATTAGTACTGTTTTAACCACTGCGCCAGTGACAAAGGACTTCTTCAGGGCAGGTTGATATCACACTTCGTTGATATCACACATCTTGTCCAGGGCAGGTTGATATCACACGTCATAGTTTTAAGGTTTAAAAATGAACTAAAGCAGGTTTGTGATAACAACAGAGCTGAGCTGGTCTCCTCTGACAGCCTGCTGGACTCGAAGCTCACTTCTAACCGAGCAGAAGGCCAACAGGGAGACAGGGAGAGGAGAAAGGGTGGAAAAAGGAGAAGAAAAGAAATGAGTCTGCAACGATTTTGCCTCAAGGCTCATGGAGCAGCTCCAAAAATGTCAGCACCTCTACCTGCGCTGTGTGCCATTGGCCTCCAATTTTATTTTTTTATTTTTTTTTCGCTCGCTTTCCGACCGTCTTTCTCAGCAGAGGTGGAGGTCACCAGGCCCCGCAGGACATGGCACATGCCAACAAATGGAGAGGGCAGGCAAGATGGCATAAGGGAGAAGAGAAGAGAGGAGAGGAGGAAAAGAGAGACAAGGAGCGATGAGGAAGGAGGGAGGGTGGCATTGGCGGGCAACAAGACAAGAGGGTAGGTCCGTGCCAAGGCTGAGGATTCACCCCCTGGGTGCTGGCCTCGTTGCAGGGCAAGGCTGGTGGGGTTTGGGGGAGAAGGGGTTGGGTGACAGCAAAGCCCTGAACTAAGCGCTCTGAGATTGCAAACTGGCACATTCTACGAATGGGGTCGGAGGGTCTCCTGGGGTGAAGTGGAGAGCTTTGATGGCCTAGCAGCCAGATCTGGGTTAGCTACAGTAGCTACGTAGCGCCAAGCTTGATTAATTGTACACAGGGTCTACTGAGGTGAAGAGGACTCTCTGAAGGTCATAGGTAACCCTCGATCCCACTCTCCTTCTCCTTCTCGCATGTATGAACACACACACACACACACACACCACACACCTTCCAACTGGAAGTAGCAAACCATTGGTTTGGAAGACAACATCCCATGTTCCTGTGATTTGTACCTTGTCTGGTAGTTTGTCATGGTTACACCAATTGCTCCTGGCGTCCCACTGTGTGCTGATGGTGTGGGAGAGACTCTGTTTTGCCAAGAGACGACAGAGACTAGTGAAGCTCCATCTGGCTGCTAGGAAAATCGTTTTTTCTTTCTTTTCACACAACCTGAGACATCTTTGTGTGGTTTAAAATAAGGAACAGAGTCAAGGGAATGAGGAAAGGTATCTCGCAGCTACTAAACAAGGAAAAAAGTCTGGGTTGTTATTCAGCCTTCTAGCTTAATGAGGGATGACATTGGTTTGTCACCCACGGGTCAGGCACTTCAAATTGTCCACTGGTCAGTGCGCATTCACACTGATCTTTCACAGCACCTTGCACACAAGATTTCCTTAGCCTCATCCACCTCCTCCCCCTCTCCATCTGTGCAGGTTTGTGTTCACTCTGGGCAGTCTTTGGGCTCTCTGCTTGGTGTGCTCTTGCCAGTTATCACCATAGCAGCCACCACAACTGATCTTTTTAAAGAAAACTATGAACAAACTAAGTAGTAAAATGAGCCTCTAATCTCAATTCTGACAAAAAGAGATATTGAGATATTGGTTTGTGATTGGTTTGTGATTGTGGTTTATTTTTCATGTATGTACGCTGTATGCATGAACCAATTTTTTAAACAGTATTAACATTGAAAACATAAAACATATACAGTTTGACCAGAATACTTGACTGTGTGACTGAATAGGTTTATATCATAGGATAACCACTGATTAACCTAATCTTGTCGATGAAAGTGTTTATGATGTTGAAGGTAAAAGCTGAGGAACATAAGAACACATGCATGAGACAGAATTTGACAAAAGACGGAATAAAGACAGTAGATGTTTATCTTCTGATATCAAGACAAAGGGAAGAAAGGCTACAGGTGTCTTTTTGTTTCTTTTTAAACAAAAAATGAGCATTTGCTTCCAAGATTGACAGGATCTGTCCTAAAAAAAAAGCTGTACCATGATATTAAGCCCACGCACAGCATGAGCTCATTCATGGCAAAAGCTGATTTTTCAAAGCAGCCAAAGCTGAACAAAGCAGTCAAATTAGGCTTTGTTGCCTGCCAACCATGTGGGTGTTGCAGAGCCTGTCTGCCAAACACATCATCCTGGTAGGGATCTCCATAGCATCTCAGACATCAGCCATGCAATAATAAAGCCTGGTGTCAGGTAACACACTGTGTGAAGGCTTGAAGGCTTGAAAATGAATGGTCAAATTCCTGATGTTCAGTTGCTTCTCGCTCTATCTCTCTCTCTCTCTCTCTTTTCCTCTCTTCACATTCCCTTTCTCTTTCTCATATGTAGATAAGGTGCCCAATGAATTTTTTTTTTTTACATTTAAAGAAAAATAAAAAGATTTACATGCACACACACACACACACACACACACACACAAAGACAAGTGAGCAAGACACAGGGTGAGAGACATGCTCCTACCCTCAGTAAGCTCTGCTTATCGGTGAAGTCCATGGCCTGCAAGGTGCTGTCTTGGACACCTCGCCCAAGGCTACAAACGTAATGGTGGCTCGCTGTGACCCGCTCTTCTAGCTTGTCCTCTGTGGCTCCTCTGTTGATAGATTGAGATGATCTCTGACTCCAAGGCAAACGGTGCAGCAGGTGCTTCTCCAGTGCGGCTGTGACAGCGGTGTAATGTGAAAGGCCCAGGAGATTAATGAGGTGACATTGGCATCTGGCTCTCAGCAATATCATTCTTCAGCTGTCTGCACTGTAACGCCCTACACTGGCTGCTTAGCTCTCTGGCTGGTGTGATTAAAAAAAATAAGTTTAATTTTCTACTACAACCTGTAACAGCTAGGATTAAATGAATATGTTCTGTCTGACCATGTTTTGATGACAAAATCAAATAGCAGGGCCTTGTGAAATGCTTCTTTTTCAAAATTTCATGTTTCATTCATTTCAAAGAGGTTGTGCACTGTGCAATATTAACACATTGATTTTGCGCTTTTCCTCCTCTGTGGGGTTCTTGTTATGTTCTTGTTATTTCAAAAAGCATTTAAAAAACAATTTCATTTAGTTTCCTGTTTGCAGTCTGTTGTATCAAATCTTCCAAGGACTTCAAAAATCCCACATAAGTTGTTGTCTTATGCTGCATGCTTTTACATCCCCAGAGAAACAGACAACACAAGGGAAAAGTTCTTGTGCGATGACTAGACTCTTGATTTAAGGTAATTTAATGTTTATACAACAGTAATAGACCATTTTACATTTTATGGTTTATTACTGTTGCCATTTTACAGTTATTCCCTGTAATTTTCACAGACATTTTTTACAGTGTATGACTAGACTCTGGTAAGCAGCCACAAATCCCACTGACTCTGGTGCTGGAGGTCTCCCCCCTTCTGGGCAACGTATAAGTCACAATTGTCAGGGTATTTGAAATGAAAAAGAAGGGTTTGGTTCCAAGGGGCTGTGTGAGTGTGTGTGTATGTAATATCTCTCTTTCGGAGATGGATGGAAGCAAAAGGCTTTCAAGCAGGGTTTGGTCTTGCCCTTTTCTTACTATTTGAGGGGATGGAGGAATTTCTATATTTTCCTCTGTCTTTCAGCTGCAACTCTTTCTACTATCAGTCTTCACTTATAAGAGCTTCTTCTAGCCTGTGAAATGTCCTAATGCGTTTAGCTGGTGGGGGATTGAGGAGAGCGGAACTGATCTCACCTGTCAGAGGGAAGATGAATCGGAGCGGCACAATAGCAGGGGCATTCAGGTCAATGCCAGCCTTTCTTCAACAGCCATCAGCCCTAGTCAGATACCCTCAACTATTTGCTTACAAAAGCAACATTTTGCTCCTCTTTATGTTTTTCTGTCTTTAAAGCCACTATGTGTAGGATTTGTCTTCTATTTATCTTCGTCTTTTATTAAAAATACATTTTTTCTTTTAAAAATATAATGTAAAATGATGGTAATTACCTCCATGAATAAATTGTAGTGTTCCCGTAAACTTGGTAATTTCCATTTATATATAGATGTGGCTGGGTACCAAATGAGAATATCCATTTTGCGCTGCCATTTTCAAAATGAGGACCATGGGAAATGAGGACCGTGGGAAGGGAAGGGCTAATACATTTTATTCAAACGTGTGCAGCATACCACTTCGCCGATAGATGGGAGAAATTCTCATACGAAAAAAATAAAACTTACACATAGTGGGTTTAAATTTGATATCAATTTGACAATTTGACATTTTCTGGTATCATTTTCACATTTCAATGGTATACGATCATGTGAAAGATAAATAAAGACACCATTGTTTACAATAAAATAAGTCCGGACTGTGAACTTTAAGTTTTGAGCTGGGACAGTAACTGAAAATGGAGGAGGATAATCTAAAGTATGATGTCAGTTTCCATGTCTATAAGATTTGTATCAACACCAGTTAAACTGATGATGGTGTTAGCTCACCATGTTTAGACCAGGGGTTTTCAACTTACTGATAAAGAACCAGGAAGAGCCTGAACCTGAAGAACCTGAAGACCTTCGATGTGACATCAGTTCCAGTTCCAGGGTCACTGTACCATCAATAGACTGAGTACACTATGAGAACGCTATTTTAATCCAGGTTAAGGAACCACCTGTACGCCTGGTTGGACCACCATGCACCACAGACTACAGATTTATTACCACTGGGCCAGACCAACACAACCTTATTAGTGCAGCTTTGAAGAGTGTATCAAGTTTTGCTGGCTTAACCAAGCACAAGTGGCAAGCTGTACATCAAGCTTCATTAGAGGTCCTGATTATGTATGTAGCAGTGATGACTTATGGCAATGCATTAGGGAAACTACTGACCTGAACAAGGAGCTGTTTAACATAAGCATTTGCTGTCGCAGCTTTACATTCAGATTAGGTCATTACAATCCGCTGAGCGGCAGGACGACTTGCAAGATGACATGCATGTTGATTTACCGAGAAGGCTCGCGCACGGTTTGGGCATTGCAATGACCGTTAAGAAGCAACATCTCAAAACAATTATGATCTTTGAGAGCAGCTGTCTGGGTATGTGTGCATGAGTGTGTCATCCAACTGACATTATGTCAGATGTGTTCACACTGCATTTCCAGGGCACATTTCTCTTTCTTTGTGGAATGATTGCTTTAATATCCCTGTTGGTAAATTGTGCAATTTCATAACACTGTGGTGCCACTCACATGGATACAGTCAGCTATTGCTCCTTGTCTCAATGGCAGAAAGAAGAGACAAATAACAACCTGACATTACATTTTTATTATCAAAATAGACATTAACTTTCAGCATTTGTTTCTGACTCCATTTTTCTCTGAAGACCACTGAAGCTGCTTGCAGCTCCTTGACAAATCCATTATAATCTTCATCTTCACAGTACTTAACAGCATTATACAATGGATGGTATTTTTAATTATTTTCCTTTGAAAAAAAAAAAGAATTTTAAAGACTAAAACAATCCCTTTGTCTTTCTTCGGTTATTTAAACCTGAAACGGCAAAGCAAATGCTGTCTGTTTGTGAAAAAATATGGCATTTGGTAGCCATTTGGCACATACGTATCACTCACAATAATAGTACAAGCCAATGAGTGGCCTTGACCTGACAGCTTCACTGGTGAAGTTTACTTGTAATTGGGCAAGGACAAGTGTGGGTCTTGGCCTTTGTTTTTCATACCATCATTCTGATAGTTTGAGATATGATAAGTGAACTTTGTCTTTCAAAATTTAGGCCAATCCAATCAGGTAAAAGAGTCATTCTTTTCCATGCTGTCGCTGCAGCAACTGGCCCTGTGAATATTGAAAAACAACATGTAAGGAATCTTATAGGAACTCTTTTTGTAGGTATTCTTTTTCTTCTTTGTTTAAATTCTAAATATGCTGGCCAACTGGCCAAACTTTTCACACTTACCTGACAATCCAAACGTGACTCAGTTGGAGGAAAACCTCTTAGTTCTGCTATATTGTTCTTGTTTTAAGGGTCTGATAAGCATGAAGGATAAGGATTGGGCCTGCCATTCCTTCCAGTGTTTGTTATGTTTAGAAAGGAACCAAAAAAGGGTCTCAAAAGGTCATTCATCATATTAGTGGAGCAATAGAGTGTCTATGTTCCCAATAGCCTTGAGGGCAAGCCCACAGGTTGGAGAAAGTCTTATTTTCACTTTCTGAGTTGTCTTCAGTTTGCAATAAGGCATCCCTTTTGGCTGATGATGGGATGCTTGTATAGCACCACCGGGTGCAGTTCTTGAATCTGAGTGTCTTGAAGTGTGTGTACTTGTATGAGTGTGTGTGGGTGAGGGTGGGTTTGTGTTAACAGGACGGATGGATACAGCTAGCTATTGTTCTCGGCCGTCATGTACTTGAGCGCGGCGAAACCATAGCGACGGGACATGTTCTGCTGGAACTCCTCCTTGAGCGTCTTGAGGCAGACGCGGTACTGTTCATTAGAGCGGAACTTGGTGATGTCGAAGCTGGGCGCATGAGGCATGTGGATCATGTAGGCGTTGGGCAGAACCACAAACTCATACTCCTGGAAAGAGAAAGAAAGTAAGAAAGAAAGAAAGAAAAAAGGAAAGAAAGAAGAAAGGAAGGAAGAAAGAGTAGACTAATGAGACTGAATAACAATGCTAAACTTTCATCCTTCATTTTCATTAAACCCTCCTAGCATTCCTCAATCAAGGGCGATATCTGGAAAAATAAGGATCCATTCCCCTGAGCAATCATAAGCCTATTTGCAAATTTGCAAATTTTAGCACAGAAATCAAAGACTTTTTCTTCCCTGTACTCCAGGGACGTACGCTTAGTGTTCTAGGAATGTGCTCGTTTTAAAGAGAAATTGCATCTGTAATTCTTCCTAGGCTTTGCACAAGTGAGAAAACAAGGACTGAGCCAGAGGACTTTACCTGGGCGTCCAGCTCCATGATGTGGGCCACCTTGTTCCAGCCAAAGCCCACAAACCGCCGGTCGTACTCTGGGGCGTCCCTCCTCACCATCACGTATGGCTCAAAGTCCGCCTCCCACTGAACACGATAGGGCGTGGTGGCCGTCCGCCATTTGGCAAAATTGGTGGGGGCGTGGCCTTTCATCCAGACATGATACCTGAGGTGAGATAAAACTGCTGTAAACACCTAGATGGTGATGGTGGACAGAAAAAAAAAATGTCTTCTTCTCTATGTCTAAAAGTCTACATGACAAAGTCATGTCTAAAGGATTACATTCCCTTGGGGATCAATAAAGTATCTATCTATCTATCTATCTATCTATCTGTCATGTCTAAAGGATTACATGACATTATGTGGTGTGCAGAATAGTACTAAAATCCTTTTCCATGTTGTGTGCAAAAACGTCTGTTCTTCTGTAAGCTTTGAGTGGAGTTCCTGTTGTTTGTTGTCAGGGCCATCTCTGGAGGCCTTCAAAAAGCTCTTAAAGACCCAGCTATTCAGAGAACATCTTCTATCCTAGCACTAAAATGAACTGAAGCACTATCCCCTAGCACTATGCTCCTTAAGGTTTCTGCTATGTAGCTTGATTGTTATCCTCGTTTTTGTAAGTCGCTTTGGATAAAAGCGTCTGCTAAATGCATAAATGTAAATGTAAATGTAAATGTTTGGAAGGACTGGGGCTGAAGGGTATTATATAGACCCGTGGTTCACACCTGAATCAACTAGTGTGCAAATCAACTCGCCCAAGTAAACCAAACTAACAATTGAAAGAGACTCTGGTCTGCACCAAAAAGCTCTGTAATAGTTCCCTTAGACAGAGGAATCTACAGGCGGTCCACTGTGAAACACATCATCTTTCTTAAACATCTCCACACTGCTTTCTGGTTGAAAGACTAAAAGCCTCAAACGCCCTTGTTGGTTGAAGCTCTGGAATTATTCTGGCTTCTTGACTGTCAAAGAAAGTTTCACCATGTCTGAGAAGCGCCGCCTGACATTTGAACTTGACTACTTGATCTTGCCGTCATGAAAGTGTTATGTGAGCCTTTTTCTCACTTGTTAGGCCTCAATCGTTTCTTTGAGGGTGTGTCAAAGAGCGAGAGTTATACAACAAGTGTCAGAGACAAAGAGAGAGGAGAACAAGAGCAGAGGGGGAAAGAGAGAGATGGAGGGAAGAGCAAGGTGGGGGAAGTAAATAAGGAGAAATAGCAAGACAGAAAAACATGTTTGATGGAATTGGGTACGAAGGGCGATTTTTACCTGAAGGTGAAAAGAGTTCCCATGTCCAGCTGAGACAGAAGCTCAGCTTTGGATTTGGGGTAGGACAGGCGGTAACGGAGCGTCTCAAACGCCGGCACCACCAGAGCCTTCTTGGTGCTGGTCATGTCTAACTGCACCACAGACTTCCTGAGAGCGGGAACAGGGAGGGCACACTGAGCACTTTCACACAGAACATTCTGGAACTTTCATAACGAAAGGATCTGAGAGAAATCCCTTTAAGCCACAAAAACTTGTGCAATATTGTCTAGCCGTCCAATGTTCCCATCTCTTTTATTCATAGACAATAAAACAATAAATGCAGCGAGATAAAGAACAGATAGTAGTGAATACATTAAAGCTTTGTATAAGGTAACCAACAGGCCACAGGTCCGTATGTTACACAAATGGCTATGACATCTTACTAGCGGTTCACACAGTATTGAAAAAGTAAAAGTAAGTACTTCAAGTACATAGAGCTTTTATCTACTCACCTGAGGTACTCGTAGAGGCCGTACATGGGCAGGAAGTCGATGTCGGACAGGAACATGTAGGGCGTGTTGACCTGCCTCATGGCCACGTTGCGCAGCAGATTGACGGGGTAGAACTGGCCCTCCTTGTAGACGATGTGGTAGCCCACGTTGCTCCTGCTCATCAGCACCTCGGAGCCCTGGGCGTAGCGCAGGAACTGCTGGGCCTCCGCGTCCGACAGGTAGAGAGCCAGACTGATGGGGCCTTCCCAGTGCTTACAGATGGCCTCCAGCATCTGCAGCCTGTAGCGCACACATGCATGTTCGCACACAAACACATTCATACACACACACACACACACACACAAATACACACTGGAGAGTCAGAATAAATACCATAAACAACCATTAACAAGACAGGTTAAAGACAAAGGCAGCACTAAACTATCCTCTAAACACATAACCCAATTCAGACCTAGGCATACATTAACCATTCAGGAACTATATACGCGGCCAAGCGATGCCATTAACCTTCTCCGAACCAGACACAGCCAGCGGCCTGCCCTGTAACCCACGCCAGACCATGCCAAAACGAATTAGCTTGCCAAAACAAATAGTAGATGATCCCTTTCGCAGTTGGCAAATTGAATTATCTCGGTCTGGAGCCATTTGGCACACACCACAAGATGAAAGCCAGTAAATAATTCCATAATTTCTTCCCAGCCCAAAGGGACATTGCATTCCCCATTGCTTACTTTTTTGCATGGTATATCATGCCATTAATGTGATAAAAGATTTCTCCCTAAATATTCAAGTTAAATAAGGAAAAGAACTAAACACGACTAGTATACTATCAGCTATTGTTTACAATTCATTAAAGACCAGTATGCATGTCAGGGGGATACTAACTGGATGAGGCAACAAACAAAGCATACAAGACGAACCTCATTCAGCACTGAAATGTCAGCTCCCTAAGCCGATCGGCAACATTACACACTTGGCCAAATGAGTTAGAAAAATGTGACGAGACTCCTATTAACGCCTGGTCACGGACAACATGTCAGACTTTTTGAAAATTCACTTTGGCAAGTGGGCTTGCTCTAATGTATTGGGTCGGTCAGAAGAAAGAATCAGACTGACCGATGGGGTTCTCCGTTTTTGCATGTTGAGAGTCTTGAAGCTCAGTGAAAACGTCCCTGAACTGTGCTAACCCAGGTGGGTGGACACAATGCAACAATCTATTTATCAATGACAGGCAAACTGAATGAAAAAAAAAAGTCAATATGGCCTCTCTGCCCCCTTCTCCCTCTACTAAACTGATCTCATTGATACAGCGCTGATGGATTCGCACTACCAATGGCTCACATTGAGGAAAGTTCTCATTCTTTGGGGAAAGGGGAGGGGGGGGGGGGGGTATTAAGACTGTATCAGTTCATTCTCCATTTTTACCACTTTAATGTTCAACACGCAATCGCCAGACTCATTAAAATCGAAAAGATCAAATGGAGTTTCCTTTGTGTGTTTAACAGTCATTAGGTCAACATGAATGAATGAATTTCATTAAGGATGATCCAGAATGGAGAAAGGAGAATTAAATAAAATAAAAAAAATTCCCCCTGGCAAACACGATCAGGAAATTTAGTGGTTATTATAGGAATACTATTATACCTCTCTGAAAAAGACTAAGACATGTATACTTTAACTTGTTTTGCATACTTCATAATAATTTTATGAAAAAAAAAATACATTTGGAGAGGAACCCCTGCTGGCAGTCACTTCAGTCAGTGCTTTAGTTCAACTATGGCACCACAAGCACCTAAAGCTAAAGGTTTTTGTCCACAACAACAACACGCAGGATAATGCATGCACGTGCATGAAAACACACATGCACATGAGCGCGCGCGTACACACACACACACACAGACAGACAGACACACACACAGACAAACACAAACACACACAGACAAACACAAACACTCACACACACAGACACACACAGACACACACACACAGACAGACACACACACACCCACAGATGCACACACACACACACAGACGCACACAACACACACACACATCCTCTGAAATGACACAAATCAAACATAACAAGACAGGAAGCCCATACACGGCCGATTTCATTAAAAACTATGATTTATGGCTACAATGAATGATCAATGAAATCCTTCACACCCGACTTCCCGTCAGACTGAAGGGGGGAAAAAGAAAAAAGGACAAAGAGGAAAAAAAGAGAAAAGATTTAGTGCGCAGAGAACAGATAAGCTCCAATCGCCCTGTTCCTCAAAACGTTCATCCGCATTCAACTCGAGAGCCCTCTGGGGCTAACATGCATCTCTATAGAGGCTTCTTTGGGGCTAATCTTAATTATTGTACGATAATATTTCACATGC
Source organism: Limnothrissa miodon (assembly GCA_017657215.1). Taxonomy (NCBI): domain Eukaryota; kingdom Metazoa; phylum Chordata; class Actinopteri; order Clupeiformes; family Clupeidae; genus Limnothrissa; species Limnothrissa miodon. Next base: position 5,400 of record JAGFZM010005526.1, on the reverse strand, counting down.
AGAAATCCTTGTTACAGCTGGCTTCACCTCTTATGCGTTGGGGATTATTTGTCGCAAGAATCCGTCGTAGCAGCAGTCAGGAGTTTCTGAGATAGCGTAACACACAGTGTGACGGTCCTGAGCTAAGGTTGGAGATTAGAATGAGATTGACCCAGCTTTCATGACAGCGAAACAACAGGACAGAGAGTCTGGGGCAGAAGGGCAGAGACAACCTGTCAATCAGTCTGGCCAAAATGAAAAAGTAAAAGAAAAGAGGGATAATGGAGGGCGAGTGGCAGACGCTTCCCACAACCCCAGAAACCGTTTCTTGATCAATATTCACTTTCTGAGTTGGAAAAACACTTGTTTTTTATTTTCACAGAAACACAAACAATTTAGAAGTCTTGTTGTTATCCAGTATCCCCGGGGGTCTTGGTGATACTTTGGTGTTACTTGGAAATAGTAAATATCTACCGCTATCTATCTAATTTGTTTTCAATTATTTCCACCTCTCTCTCTCTCTCTCTCTCTCTCTCTCTCAATCTATATTTGAGGCCATTTCAGAATTAGACTAGTTTCACCTTTTGAAAGTGTTTAAGGCCTAAGTTTGTCTGGAATTGTTTTGCCACTGGCAGTAAGCTTCATAGGACCCATAATATTTGCCTGTTTGTAATTCATGAGGATTTGGAGGTAGTATTTCAGACTGAGTTTCGCCCAAAGCTTAAATATTATTGCATCTCATTATTCTCAAACTCACAATCTTGCTTGTGTATTCTCCGGCAAATTTGCTTACATCATTAATTAACAGAGACAAACAAAACCAAATTTTCGCTGTCAGCGTGCAAACAAATATTTAGTGTCTGGTTTTCATGCTGGCCTGTCTCGGGACCTGAAATCTGGTGTTATCGTAAAAACCGCACTGATTTCCTGCAGACATCTGGGATGGGAAGACCCAGAATTGAAGTGAAGTATTCTGGGTGTGTTCAACCTCTATGCACACGGCACCCAAGAGACAGACAGCCTGGAGTAACATCACTTTCTCACTCACACACACACACACATACACACACATATTTACAACTGTAATGCTCACAGATACATGCAAAGCAAAAAGAGATGTGAAAATATGGTGATACACCAGATTTGATTCCATATTTCCTACACTCCAGCGCTCCACACCTCTTGCGTATCTACCTCTTTGTCACAGAGGACCGCTACCTTTTCTATTTGCTTCAGAGATCTTTGAAATCTAATTTCAAGCATCAGAAGTAGTGTATTGTGCACTGAACAGTAGGGTGTGTGTGTATGACTGTGTGTGTGTGTGTGTGTGTGTGTGTGTGTGTATGTGTGCATATGTGTGTCTTTCTGCATGTGGCATATGCATGTGTTCAGTAGAAATCTCAATGTGTATTGTTTTGACTAAGCATATGCGTTTATGTCTGTATGTGTGTGTGTGTTCACACCTGTCCACACACAGTAGAGTATCTAAGCATTTGTGATACAAGTCTTTGTGATACAAGTCAATGTTTGTGAATAAATGCATGCAAACATATGAGGTTTTCATCTCTGCCATTAGAAAGCTGGGCCACATGCGTGTAGTGTGTGTGTGTGTGTGTGTGTGTGTGTGTGTGTGTGTGTGTATTCCCTACCTGTCCATTGAAAGCTGGGCCACGTGTGTAGTTTGTGTGTGTCTGTGTGTGTGTGTGTTCCCTGCCTGTCCATTGAAAGCTGGGCCTCCAGTGTGACGTCTGTGTTGTCTGCACTGGGCTCGTACTCGTAGTGCAGGAAGTAGAGGTGTGTGTTTGTGTGTGTGTGTGTGTGTGTGTGTGTGTGAGTGTGAGAGTTCCCTACCTGTCCATTGAGAGCTGGGCCACCAGTGTGACGTCTGTGTTGTCGGCACTGGGCTCGTACTCGTAGTGAAGGAAGTAGAGGTGTGTGCGGTGCACGGTGAAACGCTCCCGCCGGAACTCATAGCACGGGTCGTCCTCATCCAGCTCTGACAGCGTCTTCTGAAGCTGAGGGACCAAATACACACACACACACACACACACACACACACACACACACACACAAACACATTAGCTGCAATATTTTGTGTACCCCATTAAAACATAATAAAAACTACTGTGTGGTCTATTCTTAGACAGGAACACTGTGTGCAATTATTCTAGGAGGAACCACCTATGACTAAACTCATGAAAGGTTCTGTACATCTTATCAAAATTACATAATGACTTTAAAAAAGAAGCCTGAGAGCCTCAGAGACTCACAGAATTTCACTAGTGAAAACGGCACTCGTTAAATGTGCTCCTCTGAATGGTTACCATGGCCACCTCTGTGCCATATCGCATCAAAACAGGCTGACGGATACACAGTTAACATTTCCCACCATCTGTTATGTTTCTGAGTTGGCACAAGAAACATTAATTACCACTGATGATTTCAACGAGATATGAGGGAGTTGAATGGCATTTTACGTCCATTTTAATGTTTGCCTTCGATTTGCCCACCACTTTCTTTGGCCCTCCCTGTCAAGTTGTCAGCTCGCACTGAAGAAAGGGGATTAAGACGGTGGAGGACTCAACCAGACGATCAATACTTCCATCATTAAGCCATCCCAGCCAGCCGGTTTGGCGGGGACTGGCCGTACTTATCAAACCATGCTGCTGGAACGGCACGGAGCGCAGATTGTAATTAATCCACGAGACTACGCATCGACATGCTGTAGCAATGCCACTGGAACAGTTTATTGCTTCAATCCCCGGAGGAGATACATGTCCTCTGAGTCTCAGGAGGCATCATGCTAATGTCATGATGAGGCTAATGGAGTGGGCTAATGGCGCTCTAGTTGTGGCTGTAATGCACTTGTATGCACGTGTGCAGTACAGAATGTATAAGAGTTGTGAGTTGTTTGTTATAGGTGACCCTGTTCAGTTCAGCTCTCAAGCAGATCCAAGCACTTAGTTGAATCTGTCATGCATCCACATAATTAATACTAAACATGTAACCGAAGCAACAAATGTTTGTCTTTTATACAGGCTCCTCACCCTCCCTGCCCCCATAACAATTAATATCAGCCATTAATGCCTACTTTGAAACTATTCTTGAATTTCCCCTTGGGGATCAATAAAGTATCTATCTATCTATCTATCTATCTATTCTATAGAGATACTGGGATTGCAAATGTGTTCTACTTAGAGGTGGACAATTCCAGGTTCATAAAGTAAAAATCCTGACATGTTTTCCTTTTAACACAACTTCTCACCAACCTCACCTGTGTTAGAAGGAAAACATGGCAGGGTTTATACTTTATGAACCTGGAATTGTCCACCTCTGGTTCTACTGAAACCTTCTTGTTTTTTGCTAAGGGTGATGGCAGGGCCCAGGTTGTGGGGCTACTGGGCTATGTTCGGTTTCCACCTACGTTCTCGCTGTTGTGGTCCGTTTCGCTGGGGCACCCAAAGAGCTCCCGTCTGAGCAAGTTCCCGTCGTACTCCAGGAACGTCAGGTAGAGGTTCCGGAAGAACTCCACGTGCTTGTTCTTGACGCGCAGCTTCTTGGGAGAATTCCAGTGGATCACCTGAGGATACAGAGAGAGATTAAAACCTTGTGAAGCAAAAGAGATGAGAGAGAGAGAGAGAGAGAGAGAGAGAGAGCAAGAGAAAGAGAAATAGATTTGGGTCCATTTGTTACTCTGGTGGTGTTTCCTCTGAGAAGATGCGACAGAGGGATAGGGGAACGAACTGCAGGGAAGTGTGTGTATGGAAGACTGACACAAGAAGAATGAAAGAGGGAAGAGAGAGACCCCCCCCCCACATACACACACACACACTCAATGACTCACTCATCTCCATCTGACAATCATCTCCACCAACACACACAAACACAAGTCTTAGTCACTAACACTCACACGAACCACATTCTCTCCCAAACACACACACATACACATACACACACACACGCACACGTACACACACACACGTGTGTTCCTTCCAACGTGACTGTCACAAGTGCCTCCTGCGCTCTCATCTCTTGGCCCACATCTCTCACTCACCTTGAGGTCTGCCACGTCTTTGTAGCACTTCTCGGAGCGGGTGTGATCCGACAGCTGAACGTTCCAGAAGCAGGGCAGCTGGTGCACCAGGAAGGGGTTCTGTTTGATCACCGCGTTGAAGATGTCCTGCAAGTCGATTTCGGCAGAGGCTTGCTTCAGAATTACATCAGGTATAACACACCCACCAGTAAGGCTTAGCTGGCTGCCAAAGACAGTTGTGCGCGGCTAGGCTACCTATTCCACTACCCTGGAGCTGATGAATTGACGACCGCCTCCACGTGGTGCAACTGGCGGATCATGCGGTTTTTAAATAGCAGCACTCGAAAGCCCTAATTCATATAATGTGTGCCATGACAGCGAGAAAACTTGACAAGTAGACCCTGAGCCTCTAATGCTTTGGAATAGGGTGATTTGTGTGTATGTGTGTGTGTGTGTGTGTGTGCATGTGTGTATGTGCATGTATGAGAGAGAGATGGAGTGAAAAAGAGAAATTATATTTTTGTGGTGTGTGTGTGTGTGTGTGTGTATGTACGTGCATGTGTGTGAGAGAGATTTTGAGAGAAATTACATTTGTGTGTGTAAGTGTGTGTGTGTGTGTGCATTCTTGTTAATATGTGGAACTGTTACTCTCTGTGTGTATGCATCTCTCCCCTTCTCTCTCTTTCTCTCATTCTCTCTTTTTCTGTGTGTGTGTGTGTGTGTGTGTGTGTGTGTGTTGGATTGTAATCCTCACAGTCTTTAGAGCCTCACACACACAGCAGGGGGCTGGAGTTTAAGGGCTCTAAGAGGGCTTTAATGTAATACGCCATATATCATCACATTCTCTGTAATGAAAGGAACAAAGCAGTAACTTAATGTTATTGCTGAAATCCATTTACAGTCCTGAGCGTTATATCAACCAACATCAGTTAAAACCTCACAGGAGTCACACTCCTGACGGCATGCATTACATGTAAAACGCGTGTGTGTGTGCTCTGTTAATAATGCTAAAAATAACCTTTAGATGTCAGCCGATGAGCAAGATATGCTGCTGGTTGCATGTATGCACACGTGTGTGTGTGTGTGTGTGTGTGTGTGTGTGTGTGTTACCTGGTCTGCTAGCGAGGTGGACAGCATACTCATTAGCTCTCTCTCTGCGGTCAGCCTCCACATCTGTTCCCATCTGAGCTTCCTCAATCGGTCCAGAAGGAGCAGTATCACACCTGGACACACACACACACACACACGTGTATACACATGTAAGGGACCATGAGAGATATTTTTTAACGTACGTATGGTGCAGTCCCAAGGGTACAACCATTGTGCCCAAGAAATGGTTGATGATGAATGAGAAATGGTTGTTGATAAATGAGAAATGGTTGTTGATG
>JAGFZM010005525.1:0-12890 GCA_017657215.1 Limnothrissa miodon | reverse complement strand
CACACACACACACACACACACACACACACATTATTTCTGCTCATCCATCTCAGAAATTTACGGGGAGAGAAATTTCTAGTGAACAAATTTAATATTAAATGTTAACAATCTCAGAGTTTCCAGGAATTTGGATAGTATGAAAGGCCTATGGTTGCTGTTGCCAAAATAACTCAATTATTTGAACTCCTCAAAAACTGGGCCTGAGGTAGCGGAAAACACACAAGTGTGAACTTGTAAAAAACATGTGTGTCTCTGTGTGTGTGTGAGGACATTTTTTATTAGTACAATAGATCAACATTTTTTGTAACCTTTTTTTTATTTCCAATACTTAAGAAGCTATTTTGAAAGATTAGACATCCACCACTTCCATGTATTTATCAATGGATTTGCATAAGGGTTGTTTTGAATTTGATATATGTTTACTTAATTTCATGAGATTGATTAGAATACACAATCGAAAAACATAAATATCACACACACACACACAGACACACACACACACAGAAACACTGCCAGTCACTCTCCGCCGAGTCTCCTCTCCCAGTTTTAGTGGATTACGAGTGTCCAAGTGAATACCCCCCCGTCCACACACACACACACACACGCACACACACAGTGTCCGAGTGACAAAACATGGCCTATTAATAACGTGAGGACAGACAAGCAGATCAGATGGCCTGCCTCAAACCTTTGGCAAAGGTTCACAGCTATGGGAGCTCTGAGGGGGCTGCGTCTGTGTGTACATGTGTGTGTGTGTGTGTGCGCGTGCGCATGTGTAGATGTATATGTGTGTGTGTGTGTGTGTGTGTGTGTGTTAAAGAGTAGTGAGGAGGAGGGTGGTAGTCAGCACTTGAGTCCAAGCATGCACTTGTCACAAAACACTCTCACATAGACAGCCTGCATGGACAAACAGACAGAAACATTTGCTGTGTGAACACATGCTTCCACACAGACATCTAACAGTAGTTTATGCAATATAAAACACACACACACACACACACACACACACACACACACACACATAGCAGTAGTCTATGCAATACATTCAGTATAGTCATACAGATTAAACAAGCACTGAGGCTACGTTTACACATACCTGGGTATTTTGATTTTCTTCCCTCCGTTTTCCCAAATAATTCCATGCATACACCATTATTTTCAAACCGTTTCCATTTACATTAAGCTGCATAAATATGCTGTCGAGAGCCGTCATACCTACGCTAAGCCTATGGGCCGCAGTGTAGGAAGAAGGAGAAAGCCATACAAGCCAATCAGAAGCCTCACGCTATTCCTCTGGGACAAGTACCTCATTTTCAAAGTTCTCCCACCAGACAGCAATCCTCCCAGGTCGGACCCAAAAACTACGTTTTATCTGTTTTTCGCAGTTTACACGCAAACGTGAGGGTTTTCCAAAATCTCCACTTTTGCCGGAGTTTTTAGAAAGAATCGTTTTCAGAGGCGAGATCTCCGAAAGGCGCAAATGAAGGGGAAAGTGTCCGTTTTTAAGAGAAAACGTATATGTGTAAATGGGGTCTGAGAGTTTTACACATATTTACACACACACACACACACACACACACACATGCGCACTCAAGCAATAGTCTGCAATACTATTTGTAAATGCAGATTATAAAGACGCTGAGAGCTACAGGGTGCAGGACGTTTACACACATTCACACACACACTCACACAATTACACACACTTATATACTGTACCTATGCTAACACATAGACCCCACTGTTCACTTTAACTAAGGAGCTGATTGAACCCATTACATCAACACATCCCCTCACCTCTTCCATTTTAATCTCTCAGGCGTCCACATCCACATTCAAGCCTAACCAACATACACACACGCAAACACACACACACACACACTCATGCGCGCACACACAATCACGCACACAAACACACACACATACATACACACACATACACACACATATAATCCTTCTGTTTCCTTTGTTCCTACATGTGTTTAATAACAGTAGTCTGTGTGTGTGTGTGTTTGTTGCCTAAATCTGATACTTCTCAAGAACAAAGGGCTCACCAACGATGTACAACTGTGTGTGTGTGTGTGTGTGTGTGTGTGTTTTATGCTGAATTTGCTGTAAAACAAAACCTGTGCTAACTACAGAGCTGCTAATGTTCACATCCATCTCTAAGAAAATGAGACAAGTCTCCCCACCACCACCACCACCACACAGATACACACACACACACACACACACACACACATTTTTATTTATTCTCTCACTTCTCTGCTACAGTTAGTGTACACGGATGCTATTCCCAGCTTCCCCTGGTTGGCCACAGAAGGAGAAACAAACAGTTGGAGAAATATATGTATATATATATGTGTGTGTGTGTGTGTGTGTGTTGGAGAAATACGGTTCACTGAATCAGACATGCTGTCTCTTTCGCCTGCCCTCCACCCTCTTGTTCTAGTAATGAAGACACCCGTGTGTGGTACTGATCTACATTTACCACAGAGGAGGAGAAAGAAAGAGTGAGGTGAGGAGACACAGAGAGAGAGAGAGAGAGAGAAAGAGAGGTGGGGAGATAGAAAAAGAGAGAGGGTGTGGGTTCTAATCTACATTTACCACTGAGAAAAGAGAAAGAGAAAGTGAGAGAGATGTGAGGGGAGTTCAATGGAATGGAAACCTGGTTTTGAAAGCCACTGACTTTATTTATTTATTTTGCTATATATCCTCTTGCTCTTTTGAACACACACACACACACACACACACACACACACACACACAGAAAAGCAGTTGATGAGTTGCACACGTGTTAAAGTTGTTGAGTCGCACTATTGTGATTCATGATGTCTCAGGAACAAATACTAATTCATAGACCCGTTCTCTCTCTCCCTCTCTTACACACACACACACACACACGCACACACACACGCACACACACACACACACATACACGCACACACACACACACACACACACACACACACACACACATACACACACACATACACACACACACACACACACACACACACACATTGGAAACTTGTCTCTCACCCCTCATCTCTTTCTTCATCCTCATTGTAATTAATAGTATTGTTGTAGTGGTGGAGGGGCGGCGTCCAAAACACACAGCTGGCCGCATGTCGGGAACATTCTGCCTGCGCTGTGAGCAGCGCTGACAGCCATATCTGCCGTACGCTTCTGCACTCTTCCAATAAACCTCACAGAGGGAGAAAAAAACAGGTGTTAGAAAAATACTACCGGCCACAGTCACAGGCCTGGGTGAGAAGATGAATGGATGGAAGTGGAGGATGATGACAGATAGAGAAAAAGAGAAAGAAAAAAACAGAGAAGAGATAGAGAGAAGAGAGAGAGGGGAAGTGGGATCAAGATGATGTAGGTTGGGGTGGTGTGTGTGTGTGTGTGTGTGTGTGTGTGTGTAGAGGAGGTGTTGGAGGGTAAAGAGAGGGTAGAGGGCTCAATAAGTGGGTAGAAGCTGTTCAGATTATAGCCTTGCTCAACTGTTCCATTTATTCACCAATAGTCTCAAGTCAAACCTTACAATGTTATGGGCAAACTTATGCTTTTATGATTTATTCTGGACAACAGAAACCACTACATTACATTACTACCTCTTTTTCCCTTCAAATGTTCTTAACGACTCAACTCATTTGAGTTTGTGAATGCTGTGGATGTTCTCTGAGACAGGAGCGGAACCCACAGCACAAAGCTACAGTATACAGCAGATCTGGGCATGTTACGGCCGGGGGCCACATGCGGCCCTTTGGACATCCCTGTTCGGCTCGCAGTATGTCAGTCATAAACACAAATAAGTTAAGTCTCTTTATTGTCAATTTCTCTACATATACAGGACATAGAAAGGAAACGTTTCTAGCAATCCCACACGTTATGCTCGTGGTCAGGAGAACCAGAGGCCACTGCACATACACACGCGCCGCCTGCTAATGGCGTTCACCAAATCACACACACACACACACACACACTCACACACCAGTGGAGGGGGCTGCCATTAAAGGCTCCAGCCTGCCACAAGGAGCAATTTGGGGTTCAGTGTCTTGCTCAAGGACACTTCGATGGGGTCAGGTAGAGTGGGGATCGAACCTGCCTTCCGGTTTCTCTCCTCTACCACTGCGCCACTATCGCCCAAATGAACAAGTGGTTATGCTGTGTATACAATACAATTGTCCCTTCATTTTAAAAACTTGGGATGTATTATTTTCATATGGATGCACTTATCTGTGTCTGTGCAGTGACTGGTGAATTATTTTCCTCTTCCTACACACAATTTTACACAAATATTTACACAGAGATACAGTATACACAGAGCTAACTACAGTAGAGGATACACAGAGCTAACTACAGGATACACAGAGCTAACTACAGGATACACAGAGCTAACTAGAGTACAGGATACACAGAGCTAACTAGAGTAAACAGAGCTAACTAGAGTACAGGATACACAGAGCTAACTAGGGTACAGGATACACAGAGCTAACTATAGTACAGGATACACAGAGCTAACTAGAGTACAGGATACACAGAGCTAACTACAGGATACACAGAGCTAACTATAGTACAGGATACACAGAGCTAACAAGAGTAAACAGAGCTAACTAAAGGATATTCACAGGAGTATTCACAGCACTAACTAGAGGATACACAGAGCTAACTAGAGGATACACAGAGCTAACTAGAGTAAACAGAGCTAACTAGAGTACAGGATACACAGAGCTAACTAGAGTACAGGATACACAGAGCTAACTAGAGTACAGGATACACAGAGTTAACTAGAGGATACACAGAGCTAACTGATACACAGAGCTAACTAGAGGATACACAGAGCTAACTAGAGTAAACAGAGCTAACTAAAGGATAGAGTATTCACAGCGCTAACTAGAAGATACACAGAGCTAACTAGGGCACAGGATACACAGAGCTAACCAGGGTACAGGATACAGGAGTACAGAACTAGGAACTAGAGTACAGAATGCACAAAGCTAACTAGAGTACAGGATCCCATGAGTAAGGACGTGCAGCTCTGACACAAGCCCAAACCCCATGGGCTGCTCAGGCTGCATGTTAATGAGGGATTCGGGGTATTGCACTGGGGACTGAGATCTGCTACCCAGTCATACTTGGTAACCAAGTAGGCCTACAACTAATGTCTAATATAGTTGGTTGCAATGCAAATTCCTATTTGCACTTACACATACACACATACAGAATCACAAACATACATGCATGGGCATGTGCACACACATACACACACACACACACCACACTTTAAAAAGGCCTCTCTGTGATTGGGTCGTCAGTGTGAGATGTGTGTGTTTTCCTAAGGGCAGGAAGCACGTAAAAAGCACAGGTTCCTAAATTACTGTCACTCAAAGAACTCCTTTCTCTGTCTCTCTCTCTCTCTTTCTCTGTCTCTCTCTCTTTCTCTCTCGCACCCACTCCTTCTCTTCCTCCTTCCCTATCCCCACCCAAACAACTGCTCCTTTCTTCCTATCCCTCACTTTCTCCCTCTATCTCTCTCTCTCTCTCTCCCTCTCTCTCTCTCTCTTTCTCTCTCTCCATCCCTCGCCTTCCCTCTCCATCCAACACCCACGCTACCTAGCTCTCTTCTTCTTTCCCCTTTCACCCTCACTTCCTCTCTCTCTCCATCTCTCTCTCCATCCCTCCATCCCAGGCCCACAGGGGGGCTGTTTCTCGTCCACGCTGGCCGAGCGCGCTCAGATAAACACAGGGAGCTGCGGTGCATAAAGAGCCGATTCTTCCCCCCTCCCCTCCTCACCGGCGTGTTTAAGCAACGGACACAAAGAAAAACTTGTATGATAATTTTTGGCACATGGAGTCCGGCGGCAGCCAGAGCAGCCTAGACAGGGCTGGACCTTGTTCTCGGGAAAGATGGAGAGAGAGACAGAGAGGGAGAGAGAGAGAGAGAGAGAGAGGTTTGAGAGAAGCCTGCGGGGTGCAAATGTGTGTGGCACCCATGATGGACAGACAGACGGACACACTGCTGCCCTCTTGGTTGCCGTGCAGGTTAAGGACTGAGAGACTCAGATTTGGTGTGTGTGTGTGTGTTTGTGTCTGTGTCTGTGTCTTTGAGAGTGTTTCAAGATGTGTGAGGGTGTGTGTGTGTGTGTGTGTGTGAAGGGAGTCCACAGACACACAGGGCTAGAGTGTGTATGTATGTGTGTGTGTGTGTGTGAAGGGAGTCCACAGACACACAGGGCTAGAGTGTGTATGTATGTGTGCGCGTACGTGTGTGTGTGTGTGTGTGTGTGTGAAGGGCCAGAGTGTGCTGGAGAACATGGCTATGCAGGCCACTGACTCTTCAAACACATGTTCCTCATGTGTGTTTGCTCACCCACACCCCTACTTACACACACACACACACACACACTTACATGTACATGGGCATGTAATAACAGACACTGTTAACATGCATACACACACACCCACACACAACCCCCCTCCCCCTTACACACACACACACACAGAGACACATATATAGACATATTTACACTTACCGAATAGCAGGAGATGACCCGTATGACGGGAAACTCCCCAGACATGTCACACACACACACACACACACACACACACACAGGCTGCCAGAGATGCCACTGATATACCCCCATCTATCCGATCCCCATGGAGATCTCAAACTGTTTACTGACAGATCGCCTTACCGCCTCGTCGAGACTGGCACCACAACACACACACACACACACAGAACTAGAGAGAACAACAGAGAGAGTGATGAGAGGATGGAAAGAGAGGAGAAAGAAAGACAGAATGAAATGGAGAAAAATGAAAACAGGACAAGAAAAGAAAGGGAAATAGACACAACACTCTTGAAGTGTGTGTGGGGGGCGGGGTGTTAAGGAGCGATGGAGAGGATGGGTCCGGTGCATTGAAAGTTCCCTCATACAGTTCAGGACACAACCAGCATGGTGATATAGCACCAGTTACATGACCCCCACAGAACATAAGACAGAGAACGAGAGAAAAAGAGAGGGGGAGAGAGAGAGAGAGGAAGGAAGGAAGGAAGAGAAGAGAGAAGACAAAGGCAGATTGTTGAAATGATCTGGTGATTGTTTCCTTAAGGTTGAGTAGTAAGAGCAAACAGTTGGGGAAGGATTAAGAGTCACTGAGTGTGACAGAGAGAGACAGAGAAAGAGAGAGAGAACAGAGACAGAGAATGACAGAGAGAAAGAGAGAGAGAACAGAGAAAGACAGAGAGAGAGAGACAGAGAGAGAGAGAGAGTAACAGAGACAGAGAATGACAGAGAGAGAGAGAGAGAGAGAAAGTGTCCTTAGGGCGTTGTGGAGCCGGTGTCTGTGAGTCTTTGGTTGATTTAAGATAAGAGCCAGTACTAGCAGGGGCCACTGATAACTAACCCAGGGATCACGCCTGGTGTTACTCTCTCTCTCCCCTGACAGCGTCCTGAGTGTGGACACACTCTTCACACAGGGGGCCCCACACTTCTGTAGAGAGTGTGTGTTTGTGTTTATTTGCGTGTGTGTGTGTGTGTGTCTTTGAGTAAGTAATACAGTGTGTCTGTGAATATGTTTTCTGTGTGTCACATATGTGTGTGTATACACATGACGTTTACAGAGTGTCGCGTGTGTGTGCATCGAGTGTGTGTGTGTGCATACACATATCTATGCATGAGTGTGTGTGTGTGTGTGTTCGTGTGTGTGTGTGTGTGTATGTGTGTGTGTGTGTTCATCACATAACACATCGGCCCCGTCAGACTCAAAGCCCACTTCTCACACCTGTTGCTGACGCATTCACTGCGCACCACTGCACTCTGACACGTTTAAGGTGCTATAAACGTCTGCTAAAATCAATTGCTGTTTTACAACAAAATGTCTTGCGGATGACATCACAGTGATGTGTGTGCGGCATCACAACCAACCCGGCCTAAACAGGAACAGAATTAGCAACAGGGCTATGTTGGCACAAAAACACAGAAGGCAAGGCAAGGCAAAAACATTTATATAGCACATTTTATACACAAAAGGTATTTCAATGAGCTGTACAAAATACAAAGCAATGTGCAGTTTATGAAGGCACAAAAACACACAGAAAAGATATAGTAAGAGTGAAATGAATAACATGATAAAGGCATATGAAATATCCTTAGATAAAAAAAATATGTCTGCAAGTTAAAGTCTCTATAATGGCACTGGAGGATAGAGAAACCATAGAAATGATGTAGCAAGAATAAAATGAATATAGACGTAACATGATACAAAATGAAAAAGGCATATAAAGCATGTTTGCAAGTTAAGGACTCTAAATAGGCATTGGAGGAGAAAGAAACAAGAAGGCCCTTTCCACCACACTTCCACCCAGCCCTACTGGGGACGTGAGATTGCAGGGAAGGATTGACACATGCCATGCACTGGGAGATAAGGGACTGCACAGGCAGCAGGGTCAGTGCATTAGGCAGACTCGAAGAAGGAAAGAGTCGGTGGAGTGATAGAGGGATGGAGGGATGAAGGGGTAAATGGAAGGAAGGAAGGGTGGAGCAGTGGACGGGAGACGGGTGGGCTGATAAGGCCAGAGCCCATGCAGAGAAAGAGAGGCAGTGAGCCGAGAGAAACAGAACACAACAGAACGGAACACTGCAGAAGGTTCTGGAATAGAATCGGAGATAGAGGGGCTGGAGATAACGCTTATCAGAGATTGCACTAGCACTGTGGGCATTCCAGCATGGAGACAGAGAGAGAGAGAGGGAGAGACAGAGACAGAGAGAGAGAGAGAGAGAGAGAGAGGAAGAGACAGAGAGAGGGAGAGACAGAGAGAGAGAAGGGGGGACAGGGGATGGGCCGTTGTCACAGGAGTGTTTGCAGACAACAAACAAGGCTGTGATAAACTCAGAACGAATTAAAACGCGACACTGGGAGACTGACAGACACAAAAGAAAGGAAGTGACTGTTTTGTTTTCTTTCTTCAGCTACAGTAGAGAGAAATAGACAGAGAGACGGATAGAGAGAGGGGGGAACGGGTATGAAGACAGCAACAAACAAGATGGTGAGCAGGCCTATGTAGAGGAAAGAAAGAGTTAAAGATAAATGTAGGTATCACTGGGTGGTCTTATCTCCTGCCTACCGTTGTGAAACACACACGTGTGCCTACTTACGCAAGGCAATGTTATGGGTTATTACCACTTACTTTGGAGAGGTACTGAAACATTAGACTGCTTGGCTAGGCAAACCATTGGAAGTACAGCACAGGAAACACACATAATGGATTCAAACATGCAAATATGGGTAACACACACCTCAAACCTTTAAAAGCCCTCAATTACACATCACAGGATCACAAGATGAGTGCCTGGGTGGTGTTGCCTGCAAGTTCTCCATAGCATGGGGCAGCTCAGGACATCTTCATGCTGTGTGTGTGTGTGTGTGTGTGTGTGTGTGTGTGTGTGTGTGTGTGACTGTGTGTGTGTGTGTACACATACATATAAACATATAAAACAGTGGTGTGTATACTGCATGGGGCAGCTCAGGACATCTTCATGCTGTGTGTGTGTGTGTGTGTGTGTGTGTACACGTACATATAAATATATATATAAAACAGTGGTGTGTATACTGCATGGGGCAGCTCGGGACATCTTCATGCTGTCCTTACAGAGAAGACACAGTGTGAGTGATGGTGTGTGTATGTGTGTGTGTGTGTGTGCGTACATACATATATATATAACAGTGATGTGTATTCACCTCCAGAGAAAACACAGCACATTTTGGTATGTGTGTGTGTGTGTATAAATATATATAAAAAGTGGAAATTTTTCCAGTTCTATTTTTTTTTACTCCACTGTATATGTGCAACAGAATTTACTACAAAAAACGTAATTTTTTCTACTAGGTACTGCAATCTAGCTGTCAATTCACCTCCAATCTAAGGATTTTGCCTGTGTTTTTTGGCCTGGAAAGTGGAGTTTGTTAGTGGAGAACTGTATTTAAACCAATGAAACAGTTAAATGAAGATTCTGGCCCATCAACTGCAATTAAACTAATAGTTGTAATAATTCATTTCCTGTAAAATACATGGAATGATAAATGAATTAAATGAAATCACTTTGTCAGCGCCTGTTGGGAGCAACACTATTGGCTAAAACTGTGTGTTTGAATGTGTATGCTTGTGTTTCTGTGTGTACACGTGTGTGAAGGAATGTGTGGGATTTGGCCAATGCACATACATGTTTATAGGTGTGTGTGTGTTTACGGTATATGAGTGCCTTTTTGTGCTTGTGTGTGTGTTTTTTCATGTCTGCCTGTGCATGTATATGTAAGCAGCAGACAGAGATGAAGAGAGAGTGTGTGTGAGTGTGTGTGTGGCAGCACATTACCCTCTAGAAGGGATCCGTGTGTTTTTGTGTGTGTGGCAGGAGAACCTTCCAGAGGGGCTGTGTGTGAATGTGTTTGTGTATGTGTGTGTTTGTGTGTGTGTGTGTGTGTGTGTGTGTGTGTGTGTTTGGCCCTGTGTGCTCTGTTCTGCACCTCTGCACATAAATTAGGCTCTTGATGGGCCGTGGTGAGGAAGCACAATGGCTGCCTTCAGCTCCAGTCAGCCAATCAGCTCAGCTCCTGAGGCTCCAGACGTCCTGGGGGGGGGGGGGGGGTGGTCAGAGCAGTGGGGAGGCCTGGACAGGGACTACATGTACCTCTCCCTGCCTGGAACCTGCTGAAGGAATGGCTCTCTACCCCTTCTACGACCACAAGAGTATACACTCCCTAACATTGAAACATGCTAAAGCTTCAGAAAAGTCATCTGTTTAATTTTCAATTTAGCTTCAACTTATCTGCTGTTTCAAACTGTTGACATTATATTCTTCTTCACTTTATCTTACGCATTTCAAACTTTGATAGAGACTCTTTCAGTGTGTCTTGGCAAGGGCAGTTACCAAAGTGTAATTACCTGAAAACTGGTGTACCTCTGGGCTCAGCTCTTGGTCCCCTTTCTTTACCCATCTACACCACTTCATGAGCCAAGATTACACATTTTTTGCAGATGACAGACATGTCTTTCCCACCAAATGACTACAATATCTGCAAGGATTTATGTATGTCTGACATAACGCATCATCTCAGGCTGCTGCTACACTACCTGGATCTATGGCTTGACTGCCCTTATTGATATGTGGGACTATATTTTGGGAGTATTATGATGCTAAATCAACACCATGAACTACATACTATCTGAGCGACTGCAAATTGGAAACCTTTGCATGACCCTAGGCAGTTGGGTTAGCCCCTTAAGTCATGGCTCAGCCCAAGGTTTTTTTCTACTTCTACAAATCAAAAATAAGGACGTTTTTCCTTGCCCCTGTTGCTTATGTGTGTTCTTTGCTGTGAAGTGCAACGACATGTGTGTAAGGTGATGTATAAATAAAATAAAATCAAATTGAATTGAATTGAAGAATTTCTGTCTGGATGAAGGAACATCACTTGCAACTCAGTGTATCCAAGACTGAGCTGCTTATATTTTCTGCCAACACAGCCATTTCCCACAGCACTTGCGTCAAGTTTGATTCATTCACACTGACCCCAACTAAATGTGCATGTAATTTGGGTGTCATAGTTGATGATAGACTTACTTTTGTGGAATATATTGCTGTGGTTTCCTGTAGTCCTGTAAATACATATAGTACAATATCAATAAGATCAAACCTTATCTCACACAACATTCAACACAGTTTCTTGTGCAGGCTGTGATTATTTTAAAATTGGATTTCTGCTCTTTAAACTGGACTCCTTGCTTGCACAGTGAAACCTTTGCAGATGATTCACAATGCAGAGACATACCACTCAGTTATTAGTTTCTCCACATTGGCTTCCTATTTCCAATCTCCTACACTGGCGTTCAGGCGCCTTACTGGACGTGCTTCATCCTTTCTCAATGATCTTATCCAGCCTTATACTCAGTCAGACGCTTCACTTACGTAATAAACGTTTGATATGTGGACTGACCAAAAAAGAGCTCAACGCTCTCTTCATTTCTAGTACAAGTATTGGTAAGAACTGGATATAGTTTAACATTCTTCTGACAGCTCAGAGTTTTTATTTAGTTGTTAAATGTCTGTACTGTATTAAGTTGTCACCCTGTTGCTTTGCTTGATTCTGATTGGCTTTTGGCTCAGAGAAGAATAGTGCTGGAATAGAACAGTCTTCAACCACACATGTACTCTGTCAGATTGAACAATCGGATGCTCTTCCTAAAAATGTAAATGTAAAATATAGGGAGTTTTTCTTAGCCCCTGTTGCTCATGGCTTCTCCCTGCTGTGACCAGACTTTTGTATAACGTGCTGTAGATATAATATTGAATTAAATAGAAATTAAATCATTAAAAAAAATCATTTAGCATCCTTACTAAACTATTTTAGAATCTGAGGTTACTCGATGCAGTACTTCAAAAAAGGCAACCTTCTCATAACCCCTCACATAACGATTCTGCTCATCTTGCTAACCTGATGTATGCTCACGTGAGTGTGTCAACAGTTAACCTTTCGCTGCCTTTCTTGTTTTCACCAACCTTTGATTGATTTCTCTGAGTTGATTAATCATGCCTGGTGACCTCCTCATTAGCCAGGGGGTGAGACTACAGAGAGGCGCGGGCAGAGAGAACTGTTTTTCCTGCTTTGAAAAATCAAGTATGTTTGTGATGGCTAAAGGCAATACGCAGACTTCTCCCTTTTTTTTCACCTTTGAATTTGCTCTTCCAAGTACTTTCAAAGTCCACAAGTACCAACATCAAACTAGCGCTGCATCAAAGGGTAGGAAATGAACTAAATGTCAACAAAGAGAAACAGAGCGGGGCTGAGAGAGAGAGAGACAGAGAGAGAGAGAGAGAGAGAGAAGA
>JAGFZM010005524.1:0-12763 GCA_017657215.1 Limnothrissa miodon | reverse complement strand
CACACACACACACACACACACACACACACATTATTTCTGCTCATCCATCTCAGAAATTTACAGGGAGAGAAATTTCTAGAGAACAAATATTAAATGTTAACAATCTCAGAGTTTCCAGGAATTTGGATAGGATGAAAGGCCTATGGTTGCTGTTGCCAAAATAACTCAATTATTTGAACTCCTCAAAAACTGGGCCTGAGGTAGCGGAAAACACACAAGTGTGAACTTGTAAAAAACATGTGTGTCTCTGTGTGTGTGAGGACATTTTTTATTAGTACAATAGGTCGACATTTTTTGTAACCTTTTTTTATTTCCAATACTTAAGAAGCTATTTTGAAAGATTAGACATCCACCACTTTCATGTATTTATCAATGGATTTGCATAAGGGTTGTTTTGACTTGATATATGTTTACTTAATTTCATGAGATTGATTAGAATACACAATCGAAAAACATAAATATCACACACACACACACAGAGACACACACACACTGCCAGTCACTCTCCGCCGCGTCTCCTCTCCCAGTTTTAGTGGATTACGAGTGTCCAAGTGAATACCCCCCCGTCCACACACACACACACACGCACACACACAGTGTCCGAGTGACAAAACATGGCCTATTAATAACGTGAGGACAGACAAGCAGATCAGATGGCCTGCCTCAAACCTTTGGCAAAGGTTCACAGCTATGGGAGCTCTGAGGGGGCTGCGTCTGTGTGTACATGTGTGTGTGTGTGTGTGCGCGTGCGCATGTGTAGATGTATATGTGTGTGTGTGTGTGTGTGTGTGTGTGTTAAAGAGTAGTGAGGAGGAGGGTGGTAGTCAGCACTTGAGTCCAAGCATGCACTTGTCACAAAACACTCTCACATAGACAGCCTGCATGGACAAACAGACAGAAACATTTGCTGTGTGAACACATGCTTCCACACAGACATCTAACAGTAGTTTATGCAATATAAAACACACACACACACACACACACACACACACACACACACACATAGCAGTAGTCTATGCAATACATTCAGTATAGTCATACAGATTAAACAAGCACTGAGGCTACGTTTACACATACCTGGGTATTTTGATTTTCTTCCCTCCGTTTTCCCAAATAATTCCATGCATACACCATTATTTTCAAACCGTTTCCATTTACATTAAGCTGCATAAATATGCTGTCGAGAGCCGTCATACCTACGCTAAGCCTATGGGCCGCAGTGTAGGAAGAAGGAGAAAGCCATACAAGCCAATCAGAAGCCTCACGCTATTCCTCTGGGACAAGTACCTCATTTTCAAAGTTCTCCCACCAGACAGCAATCCTCCCAGGTCGGACCCAAAAACTACGTTTTATCTGTTTTTCGCAGTTTACACGCAAACGTGAGGGTTTTCCAAAATCTCCACTTTTGCCGGAGTTTTTAGAAAGAATCGTTTTCAGAGGCGAGATCTCCGAAAGGCGCAAATGAAGGGGAAAGTGTCCGTTTTTAAGAGAAAACGTATATGTGTAAATGGGGTCTGAGAGTTTTACACATATTTACACACACACACACACACACACACACACATGCGCACTCAAGCAATAGTCTGCAATACTATTTGTAAATGCAGATTATAAAGACGCTGAGAGCTACAGGGTGCAGGACGTTTACACACATTCACACACACACTCACACAATTACACACACTTATATACTGTACCTATGCTAACACATAGACCCCACTGTTCACTTTAACTAAGGAGCTGATTGAACCCATTACATCAACACATCCCCTCACCTCTTCCATTTTAATCTCTCAGGCGTCCACATCCACATTCAAGCCTAACCAACATACACACACGCAAACACACACACACACACACTCATGCGCGCACACACAATCACGCACACAAACACACACACATACATACACACACATACACACACATATAATCCTTCTGTTTCCTTTGTTCCTACATGTGTTTAATAACAGTAGTCTGTGTGTGTGTGTGTGTTTGTTGCCTAAATCTGATACTTCTCAAGAACAAAGGGCTCACCAACGATGTACAACTGTGTGTGTGTGTGTGTGTGTGTGTGTGTTTTATGCTGAATTTGCTGTAAAACAAAACCTGTGCTAACTACAGAGCTGCTAATGTTCACATCCATCTCTAAGAAAATGAGACAAGTCTCCCCACCACCACCACCACCACACAGATACACACACACACACACACACACACACACATTTTTATTTATTCTCTCACTTCTCTGCTACAGTTAGTGTACACGGATGCTATTCCCAGCTTCCCCTGGTTGGCCACAGAAGGAGAAACAAACAGTTGGAGAAATATATGTATATATATATGTGTGTGTGTGTGTGTGTGTGTTGGAGAAATACGGTTCACTGAATCAGACATGCTGTCTCTTTCGCCTGCCCTCCACCCTCTTGTTCTAGTAATGAAGACACCCGTGTGTGGTACTGATCTACATTTACCACAGAGGAGGAGAAAGAAAGAGTGAGGTGAGGAGACACAGAGAGAGAGAGAGAGAGAGAGAAAGAGAGGTGGGGAGATAGAAAAAGAGAGAGGGTGTGGGTTCTAATCTACATTTACCACTGAGAAAAGAGAAAGAGAAAGTGAGAGAGATGTGAGGGGAGTTCAATGGAATGGAAACCTGGTTTTGAAAGCCACTGACTTTATTTATTTATTTTGCTATATATCCTCTTGCTCTTTTGAACACACACACACACACACACACACACACACACACACACAGAAAAGCAGTTGATGAGTTGCACACGTGTTAAAGTTGTTGAGTCGCACTATTGTGATTCATGATGTCTCAGGAACAAATACTAATTCATAGACCCGTTCTCTCTCTCCCTCTCTTACACACACACACACACACACGCACACACACACGCACACACACACACACACATACACGCACACACACACACACACACACACACACACACACACACATACACACACACATACACACACACACACACACACACACACACACATTGGAAACTTGTCTCTCACCCCTCATCTCTTTCTTCATCCTCATTGTAATTAATAGTATTGTTGTAGTGGTGGAGGGGCGGCGTCCAAAACACACAGCTGGCCGCATGTCGGGAACATTCTGCCTGCGCTGTGAGCAGCGCTGACAGCCATATCTGCCGTACGCTTCTGCACTCTTCCAATAAACCTCACAGAGGGAGAAAAAAACAGGTGTTAGAAAAATACTACCGGCCACAGTCACAGGCCTGGGTGAGAAGATGAATGGATGGAAGTGGAGGATGATGACAGATAGAGAAAAAGAGAAAGAAAAAAACAGAGAAGAGATAGAGAGAAGAGAGAGAGGGGAAGTGGGATCAAGATGATGTAGGTTGGGGTGGTGTGTGTGTGTGTGTGTGTGTGTGTGTAGAGGAGGTGTTGGAGGGTAAAGAGAGGGTAGAGGGCTCAATAAGTGGGTAGAAGCTGTTCAGATTATAGCCTTGCTCAACTGTTCCATTTATTCACCAATAGTCTCAAGTCAAACCTTACAATGTTATGGGCAAACTTATGCTTTTATGATTTATTCTGGACAACAGAAACCACTACATTACATTACTACCTCTTTTTCCCTTCAAATGTTCTTCACGACTCAAGTCATTTGAGTTTGTGAATGCTGTGGATGTTCTCTGAGACAGGAGCGGAACCCACAGCACAAAGCTACAGTATACAGCAGATCTGGGCATGTTACGGCCGGGGGCCACATGCGGCCCTTTGGACATCCCTGTTCGGCTCACAGTATGTCAGTCATAAACACAAATAAGTTAAGTCTCTTTATTGTCAATTTCTCTACATATACAGGACATAGAAAGGAAACGTTTCTAGCAATCCCACACGTTATGCTCGTGGTCAGGAGAACCAGAGGCCGCTGCACATACACACGCGCCGCCTGCTAATGGCATTCACCCAATCACACACACCCAATCACACACACACACACACCAGTGGAGGGGGCCGCCATGTAAGTCTCCAGCCTGCCACCAGGAGCAATTTGGGGTTCAGTGTCTTGCTCAGAGACACTTCGATGGGGTCAGGTAGAGTGGGGATCGAACCTGCCTTCCGGTTTCCGAATGGCTCCTCTACCACGGCGCCACTATCGCCCCTACAAATGAACAAGTGGTTATGCTGTGTATACAATACAATTGTCCCTTCATTTTAAAAACTTGGGATGTATTATTTTCATATGGATTCATACTGGTGAATTATTTTCCTCTTCCTACACACAATTTTACACAAATATTTACACAGAGATACAGTATACACAGAGCTAACTACAGTAGAGGATACACAGAGCTAACTACAGGATACACAGAGCTAACTACAGGATACACAGAGCTAACTAGAGTACAGGATACACAGAGCTAACTAGAGTAAACAGAGCTAACTAGAGTACAGGATACACAGAGCTAACTAGGGTACAGGATACACAGAGCTAACTATAGTACAGGATACACAGAGCTAACTAGAGTACAGGATACACAGAGCTAACTACAGGATACACAGAGCTAACTATAGAACAGGATACACAGAGCTAACAAGAGTAAACAGAGCTAACTAAAGGATATTCACAGGAGTATTCACAGCACTAACTAGAGGATACACAGAGCTAACTAGAGGATACACAGAGCTAACTAGAGTAAACAGAGCTAACTAGAGTACAGGATACACAGAGCTAACTAGAGTACAGGATACACAGAGCTAACTAGAGTACAGGATACACAGAGCTAACTAGAGGATACACAGAGCTAACTGATACACAGAGCTAACTAGAGGATACACAGAGCTAACTAGAGTAAACAGAGCTAACTAAAGGATAGAGTATTCACAGCGCTAACTAGAAGATACACAGAGCTAACTAGGGCACAGGATACACAGAGCTAACCAGGGTACAGGATACAGGAGTACAGAACTAGGAACTAGAGTACAGAATGCACAGAGCTAACTAGAGTACAGGATCCCATGAGTAAGGACGTGCAGCTCTGACACAAGCCCAAACCCCATGGGCTGCTCAGGCTGCATGTTAATGAGGGATTCAGGGTATTGCACTGGGGACTGAGATCTGCTGCCCAGTCATACTTGGTAACCAAGTATAACTAATGTCTAATATTGTTGGTTGCAATGCAAATTCCTATTTGCACTTACACATACACACATACAGAATCACAAACATACATGCATGGGCATGTGCACACACATACACACACACACACACACCACACTTTAAAAAGGCCTCTCTGTGATTGGATCGTCAGTGTGAGATGTGTGTGTTTTCCTAAGGGCAGGAAGCACGTAAAAAGCACAGGTTCCTAAATTACTGTCACTCAAAGAACTCCTTTCTCTGTCTCTCTCTCTCTCTTTCTCTGTCTCTCTCTCTTTCTCTCTCGCACCCACTCCTTCTCTTCCTCCTTCCCTATCCCCACCCAAACAACTGCTCCTTTCTCTCTCCCTATCCCTCGCTTTCTCCCTCCATCTCTCTCTCTCTCTCTCTCTCCCTCTCTCTCTCTCTTTCTCTCTCTCCATCCCTCGCTCTCCCTCTTCATCCAACACCCACACTACCTAGCTCTCTTCTTCTTTCCCCTTTCACCCTCACTTCCTCTCTCCATCTCTCTCTCCATCCCTCCATCCCAGGCCCACAGGGGGGCTGTTTCTCGTCCACGCTGGCCGAGCGCGCTCAGATAAACACAGGGAGCTGCGGCGCATAAAGAGCCGATTCTTCCCCCCTCCCCTCCTCACCGGCGTGTTTAAGCAACGGACACAAAGAAAAACTTGTATGATAATTTTTGGCACATGGAGTCCGGCGGCAGCCAGAGCAGCCTAGACAGGGCTGGACCTTGTTCTCGGGAAAGATGGAGAGAGAGACAGAGAGGGAGAGAGAGAGAGAGAGAGAGAGGTTTGAGAGAAGCCTGCGGGGTGCAAATGTGTGTGGCACCCATGATGGACAGACAGACGGACAAACTGCTGCCCTCTTGGTTGGCGTGCAGGTTAAGGACTGAGAGACTCAGATTTGGTGTGTGTGTGTGTGTGTGTGTGTGTCTGTGTCTGTGTCTTTGAGAGTGTTTCAAGATGTGTGAGGGTGTGTGTGTGTGTGTGTGTCAAGGGAGTCCACAGACACACAGGGCTAGAGTGTGTATGTATGTGCGTGTGTGTGTGTGTGTGTGTGTGTGAAGGGCCAGAGTGTGCTGGAGAACATGGCTATGCAGGCCACTGACTCTTCAAACACATGTTCCTCATGTGTGTTTGCTCACCCACACCCCTACTTACACACACACACACACACACACTTACATGTACATGGGCATGTAATAACAGACACTGTTAACATGCATACACACACACCCACACACAACCCCCCTCCCCCTTACACACACACACACACAGAGACACATATATAGACATATTTACACTTACCGAATAGCAGGAGATGACCCGTATGACGGGAAACTCCCCAGACATGTCACACACACACACACACACACACACACACACACAGGCTGCCAGAGATGCCACTGATATACCCCCATCTATCCGATCCCCATGGAGATCTCAAACTGTTTACTGACAGATCGCCTTACCGCCTCGTCGAGACTGGCACCACAACACACACACACACACACAGAACTAGAGAGAACAACAGAGAGAGTGATGAGAGGATGGAAAGAGAGGAGAAAGAAAGACAGAATGAAATGGAGAAAAATGAAAAGAGGACAAGAAAAGAAAGGGAAATAGACACAACACTCTTGAAGTGTGTGTGGGGGGCGGGGTGTTAAGGAGCGATGGAGAGGATGGGTCCGGTGCATTGAAAGTTCCCTCATACAGTTCAGGACACAACCAGCATGGTGATATAGCACCAGTTACACGACCCCCACAGAACATAAGACAGAGAACGAGAGAAAAAGAGAGGGGGAGAGAGAGAGAGGAAGGAAGGAAGGAAGGAAGAGAAGAGAGAAGACAAAGGCAGATTGTTGAAATGATCTGGTGATTGTTTCCTTAAGGTTGAGTAGTAAGAGCAAACAGTTGGGGAAGGATTAAGAGTCACTGAGTGTGACAGAGAGAGACAGAGAAAGAGAGAGAGAACAGAGACAGAGAATGACAGAGAGAAAGAGAGAGAGAACAGAGAAAGACAGAGAGAGAGAGAGAGAGTAACAGAGACAGAGAATGACAGAGAGAGAGAGAGAGAGAGAAAGTGTCCTTAGGGCGTTGTGGAGCCGGTGTCTGTGAGTCTTTGGTTGATTTAAGATAAGAGCCAGTACTAGCAGGGGCCACTGATAACTAACCCAGGGACCACGCCTGGTGTTACTCTCTCTCTCCCCTGACAGCGTCCTGAGTGTGGACACACTCTTCACACAGGGGGCCCCACACTTCTGTAGAGAGTGTGTGTTTGTGTTTATTTGCGTGTGTGTGTGTGTGTGTCTTTGAGTAAGTAATACAGTGTGTCTGTGAATATGTTTTCTGTGTGTCACATATGTGTGTGTATACACATGACGTTTACAGAGTGTCGCGTGTGTGTGCATCGAGTGTGTGTGTGTGCATACACATATCTATGCATGAGTGTGTGTGTGTGTGTGTTCGTGTGTGTGTGTGTGTGTATGTGTGTGTGTGTGTTCATCACATAACACATCGGCCCCGTCAGACTCAAAGCCCACTTCTCACACCTGTTGCTGACGCATTCACTGCGCACCACTGCACTCTGACACGTTTAAGGTGCTATAAACGTCTGCTAAAACCAATTGCTGTTTTACAACAAAATGTCTTGCGGATGACATCACAGTGATGTGTGTGCGGTGTCACAACCAACCCGGCCTAAACAGGAACAGAATTAGCAACAGGGCTATGTTGGCACAAAAACACAGAAGGCAAGGCAAGAACATTTATATAGCACATTTTATACACAAAAGGTGTTTCAATGAGCTGTACAAAATACAAAGCAATGTGCAGTTTATGAAGGCACAAAAACACACAGAAAAGATATAGCAAGAGTGAAATGAATAACATGATAAAGGCATATGAAATATCCTTAGATAAAAAAAATATGTCTGCAAGTTAAAACACACAGAAAAGATATAGCAAAAGTGAAATGAATAACATGATAAAGGCATATGAAATATCCTTAGATAAAAAAATATGTCTGCAAGTTAAAGTCTCTAAAATGGCACTGGAGGATAGAGAAACCATAGAAATGAAGTAGCAAGAATAAAATGAATAAAGACGTAACATGATACAAAATGAAAAAGGCATATAAAGTATGTTTGCAAGTTAAGGACTCTAAATAGGCATTGGAGGAGAGAGAAACAAGAAGGCCCTTTCCACCACACCTCCACCCAGCCCTACTGGGGACGTGAGATTGCAGGGAAGGATTGACACATGCCATGCACTGGGAGATAAGGGACTGCACAGGCAGCAGGGTCAGTGCATTAGGCAGACTCGAAGAAGGAAAGAGTCGGTGGAGTGATAGAGGGATGGAGGGATGAAGGGGTAAATGGAAGGAAGGAAGGGTGGAGCAGTGGACGGGAGACGGGTGGGCTGATAAGGCCAGAGCCCATGCAGAGAAAGAGAGGCAGTGAGCCTAGAGAAACAGAACACAACAGAACGGAACACTGCAGAAGGTTCTGGAATAGAATAGGAGATAGAGGGGCTGGAGATAACGCTTATCAGAGATTGCACTAGCACTGTGGGCATTCCAGCATGGAGACAGAGAGAGAGAGAGGGAGAGACAGAGACAGAGAGAGAGAGAGAGAGAGAGAGAGGAAGAGACAGAGAGAGGGAGAGACAGAGAGAGAGAAGGGGGGACAGGGGATGGGCCGTTGTCACAGGAGTGTTTGCAGACAACAAACAAGGCTGTGATAAACTCAGAACGAATTAAAACGCGACACTGGGAGACTGACAGACACAAAAGAAAGGAAGTGACTGTTTTGTTTTCTTTCTTCAGCTACAGTAGAGAGAAATAGACAGAGAGACGGATAGAGAGAGGGGGGAACGGGTATGAAGACAGCAACAAACAAGATGGTGAGCAGGCCTATGTAGAGGAAAGAAAGAGTTAAAGATAAATGTAGGTATCACTGGGTGGTCTTATCTCCTGCCTACCGTTGTGAAACACACACGTGTGCCTACTTACGCAAGGCAATGTTATGGGTTATTACCACTTACTTTGGAGAGGTACTGAAACATTAGACTGCTTGGCTAGGCAAACCATTGGAAGTACAGCACAGGAAACACACATAATGGATTCAAACATGCAAATATGGGTAACACACACCTCAAACCTTTAAAAGCCCTCAATTACACATCACAGGATCACAAGATGAGTGCCTGGGTGGTGTTGCCTGCAAGTTCTCCATAGCATGGGGCAGCTCAGGACATCTTCATGCTGTGTGTGTGTGTGTGTGTGTGTGTGTGTGTGTGTGTGTGTGTGTGACTGTGTGTGTGTGTGTACACATACATATAAACATATAAAACAGTGGTGTGTATACTGCATGGGGCAGCTCGGGACATCTTCATGCTGTCCTTACAGAGAAGACACAGTGTGAGTGATGGTGTGTGTATGTGTGTGTGTGTGTGTGCGTACATACATATATATATAACAGTGATGTGTATTCACCTCCAGAGAAAACACAGCACATTTTGGTATGTGTGTGTGTGTGTATAAATATATATAAAAAGTGGAAATTTTTCCAGTTCTATTTTTTTTTACTCCACTGTATATGTGCAACAGAATTTACTACAAAAAACGTAATTTTTTCTACTAGGTACTGCAATCTAGCTGTCAATTCACCTCCAATCTAAGGATTTTGCCTGTGTTTTTTGGCCTGGAAAGTGGAGTTTGTTAGTGGAGAACTGTATTTAAACCAATGAAACAGTTAAATGAAGATTCTGGCCCATCAACTGCAATTAAACTAATAGTTGTAATAATTCATTTCCTGTAAAATACATGGAATGATAAATGAATTAAATGAAATCACTTTGTCAGCGCCTGTTGGGAGCAACACTATTGGCTAAAACTGTGTGTTTGAATGTGTATGCTTGTGTTTCTGTGTGTACACGTGTGTGAAGGAATGTGTGGGATTTGGCCAATGCACATACATGTTTATAGGTGTGTGTGTGTTTACGGTATATGAGTGCCTTTTTGTGCTTGTGTGTGTGTTTTTTCATGTCTGCCTGTGCATGTATATGTAAGCAGCAGACAGAGATGAAGAGAGAGTGTGTGTGAGTGTGTGTGTGGCAGCACATTACCCTCTAGAAGGGATCCGTGTGTTTTTGTGTGTGTGGCAGGAGAACCTTCCAGAGGGGCTGTGTGTGAATGTGTTTGTGTATGTGTGTGTTTGTGTGTGTGTGTGTGTGTGTGTGTGTGTGTGTGTTTGGCCCTGTGTGCTCTGTTCTGCACCTCTGCACATAAATTAGGCTCTTGATGGGCCGTGGTGAGGAAGCACAATGGCTGCCTTCAGCTCCAGTCAGCCAATCAGCTCAGCTCCTGAGGCTCCAGACGTCCTGGGGGGGGGGGGGGGGTGGTCAGAGCAGTGGGGAGGCCTGGACAGGGACTACATGTACCTCTCCCTGCCTGGAACCTGCTGAAGGAATGGCTCTCTACCCCTTCTACGACCACAAGAGTATACACTCTCTAACATTGAAACATGCTAAAGCTTCAGAAAAGTCATCTGTTTAATTTTCAATTTAGCTTCAACTTATCTGCTGTTTCAAACTGTTGACATTATATTCTTCTTCACTTTATCTTACGCATTTCAAACTTTGATAGATACTCTTTCAGTGTGTCTTGGCAAGAGCAGTTACCAAAGTGTAATTACCTGAAAACTGGTGTACCTCTGGGCTCAGCTCTTGGTCCCCTTTCTTTACCCATCTACACTACTTCATGAGCCAAGATTACACATTTTTTGCAGATGACAGACATGTCTTTCCCACCAAATGACTACAATATCTGCAAGGATTTATGTATGTCTGACATAACGCATCATCTCAGGCTGCTGCTACACTACCTGGATCTATGGCTTGACTGCCCTTATTGATATGTGGGACTATATTTTGGGAGTATTATGATGCTAAATCAACACCATGAACTACATACTATCTGAGCGACTGCAAATTGGAAACCTTTGCATGACCCTAGGCAGTTGGGTTAGCCCCTTAAGTCATGGCTCAGCCCAAGGTTTTTTTCTACTTCTACAAATCAAAAATAAGGACGTTTTTCCTTGCCCCTGTTGCTTATGTGTGTTCTTTGCTGTGAAGTGCAACGACATGTGTGTAAGGTGATGTATAAATAAAATAAAATCAAATTGAATTGAATTGAAGAATTTCTGTCTGGATGAAGGAACATCACTTGCAACTCAGTGTATCCAAGACTGAGCTGCTTATATTTTCTGCCAACACAGCCATTTCCCACAGCACTTGCGTCAAGTTTGATTCATTCACACTGACCCCAACTAAATGTGCATGTAATTTGGGTGTCATAGTTGATGATAGACTTACTTTTGTGGAATATATTGCTGTGGTTTCCTGTAGTTCTGTAAATACATATAGTACAATATCAATAAGATCAAACCTTATCTCACACAACATTCAACACAGTTTCTTGTGCAGGCTGTGATTATTTTAAAATTGGATTTCTGCTCTTTAAACTGGACTCCTTGCTTGCACAGTGAAACCTTTGCAGATGATTCACAATGCAGCGACATGTTTACACATACCACTCAGTTATTAGTTTCTCCACATTGGCTTCCTATTTCCAATCTCCTACACTGGCGTTCAGGCGCCTTACTGGACGTGCTTCATCCTTTCTCAATGATCTTATCCAGCCTTATACTCAGTCAGACGCTTCACTTACGTAATAAACGTTTGATATGTGGACTGACCAAAAAATAGCTATTAACGCTATTTTTTAGTATTGGTAAGAACTGGATGCAGTTTAACATTCTTCTGACAGCTCAGAGTTTTTATTTAGTTGTTAAATGTCTGTACTGTATTAAGTTGTCACCCTGTTGCTTTGCTTGATTCTGATTGGCTTTTGGCTCAGAGAAGAATAGTGCTGGAATAGAACAGTCTTTAACCACACATGTACTCTGTCAGACTGAACAATCGGATGCTCTTCCTAAAAATGTAAATGTAAAATATAGGGAGTTTTTCTTAGCCCCTGTTGCTCATGGCTTCTCCCTGCTGTGACTAGACTTTTGTATAACGTGCTGTAGATATAATATTGAATTAAATAGAAATTAAATAATAAAAAAAAAAATTTAGCATCCTTACTAATCTATTTTAGAATCTGAGGTTACTCAATGCAGTACTTCAAAAAAGGCAACCCCTCACATAACGATTCTGCTCATCTTGCTAACCTGATGTATGCTCACGTGAGTGTGTCAACAGTTAACCTTTCGCTGCCTTTCTTGTTTTCACCAACCTTTGATTGATTTCTCTGAGTTGATTAATCATGCCTGGTGACCTCCTCATTAGCCAGGGGGTGAGACTACAGAGAGGCGCGGGCAGAGAGAACTGTTTTTCCTGCTTTGAAAAATCAAGTATGTTTGTGATGGCTAAAGGCAATACGCAGACTTCTCCCTTTTTTTTTACCTTTGAATTTGCTCTTCCAAGTACTTTCAAAGTCCACAAGTACCAACATCAAACTAGCGCTGCATCAAAGGGTAGGAAATGAACTAAATGTCAACAAAGAGAAACAGAGTGGGGCTGAGAGAGAGAGAGACAGAGAGAGAGAGAGAGAGAGAGAAGA
>JAGFZM010005523.1:0-14480 GCA_017657215.1 Limnothrissa miodon | reverse complement strand
TGCATGCGCGCTGTGTTCTAGTCTCTATATTGACGCCATCCTAAAGTGTTTGTGTGTGTGTGAACGCTGTATTTTAGTCTCTATATATTGGCCCCATCCTGAAGTATGGCACAGAGGAACAAAAACAGCAGTGGATAACACCCTTCACCACTGGGGAGAAGGTAGGCTGCTTTGCCCTCAGTGAACCAGGTAAGCTCATCGCTGTGGCGACGTCACATTAAAACACACACCTATACACCCACACACTTGCATATAGAGATATTGATCTCAGCTTTGGATTCCTCTAGCACGGGTAACTGTTGTTGTTGTTGTTGTTGTGTGTTGTTGTTTTGTCATGTCACCTGTACAGCTAAGGGCAGCAAGTCAGGTGGTCCATCTACCATGCTCTGACACATTAGATACACACACATACACACAAACACTGCACAAGTTACTCATGTGTTACAGGTCTCATGTGTTGTCAACTGCACAGGTAACGGCAGTGACGCAGGTGCGGCGTCTACAGTGGCTCGGCAGGACGGGGACGAGTGGGTTCTTAACGGCACCAAAGCCTGGATCACCAACAGCTGGGACGCCTCTGCTACCATCGTCTTTGCTACCACAGACAAGAGCCTTAAACACAAGGTAACACATACACACCTATATATATAAATCTATTTGCTGATTGCATCACACATGCACAAATTTTTGTTATTGATGAATCTCCACTGAAATCCCGCTCAGAATGACTGAGTGTGTTGACTGCATTGGAAGAACTCCACCTTTTGGAAGATGTTTTTTTTTTTGTGTGTGTGTATGTATCTGTGTGTATGTATAAATGTCTATGTTCAACCCTCAGGGCATCTGTGTTTTTACTACGCAATAGAACCTCACTCATTCTGGTTGTGTGTGTGTGTATGTGTGCGTACCAGGGTATCAGTGCTTTCCTGGTGCCCATGCCACACCCTGGTCTGTCCCTGGGCAAGAAGGAGGACAAGCTGGGCATCCGAGCCTCCTCCACCGCCAACCTCATCATGGAGGACTGTCGCATCCCCATGGCCAACCTGCTTGGCCAGAGGGGTATGGGCTTCAAGATCGCCATGGTAGGTGGGCACTAGAGGTCTGCGCGGGACAGAATTATCAGTCCCGCTCCCGCCCGCACCCGCATTGTGCTATCCCGCTCCCGCCCGCACCCGCAAAGAATTGTAATTTTCACTCCCGCTCCCGCCCGCACCAGCAATATTTTGTCCCGCTCCCGACCGCAAAAATCCTGCAAGAGGGACGTTGGCTTAATTTCTATCTCACTGAAAGGCCTCTTAATTGGCTGAACTTTTTGAAGTTTATCGCAGAGCTCTGCACTCCCGCGGGTTTACCACTAAGACCGTCCATCACGTTGATTCAACATTGAATTACGGTCGTCTGATGGATACCTACCTTTCCAACCAACAACCAATGTCGATTCGACGCCTGTTTGCTATCTGGGTAGGCTACATCTGCAAGTTTTAATGATTTTAGTAACAGTAAATAAAATATTCAGCACAAATTATGTATGCTAGGCACTACATTAATCATTTTATTTTACACTCATATTGTGTTTGCGGGACTGCAGTTTATCATCCTACCGCCCGCTCCCGCATAGTGCAGTCCCGCTCCTGCCCGTGCCCGCGATGAGCTTTCAAATTTATTCCCGCATTGCACTGTTTTGCGTTGGGTCCCGTGGGTCTCGCGGTACACCCGCGGGAGTGCAGGCCTCTAGTGGGCACCCACCCTGGCACCGCACCCACTGCCCACTAGGGGTGCCAGTCCAGTAACCAGACTGGTTGTAGAATTGAGGATTGAATACTTCTAGTCACTAGAATTGCACCCTCTGACCTCATCAATTGCTCTTATCAATGCTGGCAAAATACACAACACAAAGAGCACCCTGTCACACTAAAACTGTTTTTTTTTTTTTTTTTACTCTGTCATTGTAGTGAGGGACTCCTATCTTACCTTACCTGTCCTCACCTGTCGTCCTTGCCCACCCCCTTTTGTCCTTTTGTGTGTTCCTCCCCCCACAGCAAACTCTGGACAGTGGGCGCATTGGCATTGCTTCTCAGGCGTTGGGCATTGCCCAGGCTGCTCTGGACTGTGCTGCCGATTATGCCCACAAGAGGACTGCCTTTGGGGCTCCCATTGGCAAGATGCAGGCCATACAGGTACCAATCTGTGTGTGTGTGTGTGTGTGTGTGTGTTTGTGTTTGTGTGTGTAAATCCTATGTTTCTCTCCTAGTTTAAGTTAGCAGACATGGCTGTAGCTTTGGAGAGTGCTCGGCTTCTCACCTGGAAGGCTGCACTGCTGAAGGACGCCAAGAAACCATACTCTAAGGCGAGTTCTCACACACACATGTATGCGTGTACACACACACCTGCATATACACACACACAAAGTTCACAGATGTGGCCCACTAAGTATATATGCTTAACTAAGTTGCCCACTAAGTATATATGCCAAGTTGTCCTCTAAGTATATGTGCTGGAGACCACATATAGACTCAGCATAAGTGTAAGTATAAATGGTTATAGTGAGTGACCATATATGGTGCTTTACCTACTTGGACTTTGCTTGAACTTAATATAGTATTAATATAATAATATAGTGTGTAAACTTGTTTTTGCTTTATCCACTTAAAATACTGTAATGCCAATAATCTTATCCATCTGGTTGTCATTTAGTGAAATACCCTTTTTATAAGGTTATGTTGGCTAGTTATTCAGAGTTAGCTTGCTAACAAATATGTAGTAAGTGGTATCTGCCTGACCTGAAACAAAATACACTTTTCTCCAAATCCGAACAGTAACCACTTGCACTATTAGGTTTAAAATAATGCACTACACTTACACTTGCTGACTGTAAAATGAATACAAAAAAAAAGCTCTGCTTGAACCCTCTCTGCTCACATATGCTTACAGTGTGTGGCCACATATAGTCACATATACCCACATATAATCACATATAGTCAGAGTTTACAGTATACAGTATTGTGCTTATAGTGAGTGTGAAGTTGTCTAGCTGTGCTACCTTCGGCTGTTACCTTGTCTGCTACACCCACATATATTCACATATAATCACATATATCCACATATAGTATACTCACTTATCCACATATCCCCAGAAAGTGAAAGTATTCTTGTAAGTGTGAGTGTGCTCTGTTGTTGACCATCAGCTGTTCCCTTGTCTGCAACAGGAAGCTGCCATGGCCAAACTAGCTGCCTCTGAAGCGGCAACCTTCATCTCCCATCAGGTAACGCTGATCTTTGACCTGTGTACATGTATGTGTTTATATGTGTGTGCCTGTAGAGCATCATTGTGTTCTGTAGTATTATGGAGCAGAACATCAGTGTGTTCTGTAATCTTCTAAAGCAGAATACCAGTGTAGGCTTAAAAAAAGAGCTCTTTATATTGCCTGTAGTAGCACACTATTTTTACAATTCAACGGGTACTTTTTTTCACACATATATACAGTGTTTGTGACCTGACCAATGTTGACTCTGTGACGTGACTGATGTTGACTGTGTCTGTGACATGATTGATCTTGACTGTGTTTGTGACATGAGCAATGTTGACTGTTTGTGACGGGACTGATCGTGCCTGTGTTTGTGACGTGACTCCACTTGACTGTGTTTGTCTCTGCAGGCCATCCAAGTTCTGGGGGGAATGGGTTACGTAACGGACATGCCCGCAGAGAGACACTACCGTGATGCTCGCATCACAGAGATCTATGAGGGCACCAGCGAGATCCAAAGGCTTGTTATTGCCAACCAGGTTCTCAAGGAGTACCAGTCATAGGACAGAGGAACCACAGAAGCACAGGAACCTCATCAACCTGTGTTATGAACTTCCTGAAGGTACAGAACTAAAGATAGGTTCCAGTGCCTGGGTGTTGACCCCTGCCTACACTCACACACTGCACTCAATGACCTCTGAACTCCTGTGCTGGACGCTACTTTCACACAGCCAAGAGCAGGGTTATCAAGGGGCGGTCACAACTGCGGAGCCAGGTAACCTTTTTTCCCCAATCTATCCGCTGAGTGTTGGCCTTGTAGCGTCCTCAGGTGCTTTGTCTTGGCTGCAGTTTCTCTGGCATCCAGTAGAGTGCAGCACACTCTCAAATCCTGTTGCCTTTTCCACTTGTGCCTGGGACCTGCTGCACCTCCATATTCTTTGGACAAGTAAGCTCACTTTCTGTTGTGTTCTGCTTTTTCTGGATATTGTATCTTTGTCTGTACATATGTAGGATACTTTTTTTTTTTTTTCTAAATAAATTAAGTGATGAATCATTATGAATGTGCTACTTCTCATGTTATAATTTCTCCATTGCTTGTTAAAGTGGATTGTAAAGGACTCTTAAAATAATGATTGCAGTAAAAAGGCAATAACAAACCTCAACTATTGGCTGATATTTTGTCTTTGTCATAAGGTGATATTAGCAGGAGTTCTAGACTACATCAGGTGCTTCCTGACAATAAAATTCTCTTTTATTTAGTTGCTATTCACATCTAAACACGCACTCATATAGACCCGTGCACAGACACACACACATACATATCTATGTATATACAATGATACACACATTCTCCTGTACATGTGACTTGTGTATGTTGACTTCAGCATACACAGGAAAGGAAGAGTCCACAATAAATTAGTGAAGGAAACTAAACCGAACGTGCTGCTGCTCTTGTAGTGTGGGGAAGGAGTCGTTGCAGACGGGGTGGTGGGGAATGGAGGGGCAGGAAGTGGGACCTTGGCCTGATTAGGGTGTTTCCCATGTCTGCAGCAAGGCCTTGATGTGTGCTGTGCACTACATCACTGGTGACCGTGGGCCGTGATGGGGCTGCTGTCGCTGTGTCCCACTTCGCACCCACGCCCCAAACTAGGTCAGTGGTTGTCAGGCACAGACCCTGGAGATCACACACCAGATAGACCACGTCCTGACGACAGCTGTAATATCTGAGGTGATTGTAAACATGATTGCAGAGCATTGTTTTTTTTCTCCCCATGATTAAGCTGATAGCTGTCAACCCGTCCCGTCATTACCATAAAAAACACTGGCCCAGGCTTCAATAGGCCACTGGCTAGCCTTCAAATCTGGGTCAGTTTGACGTAGGTTTTGTCCAGAGGATGCAAATTGTTTTGTCATTTGCACAGATGCTCAGCGGCTAATGTCACTTAGTCACGCTGGTCATCTCTGACCTCAAGGACAGAGGGTTTAAGGCCTCCAGGCAATCTCTAGAGGAGATAATTAACTTTTCAAATTAACTTTTACACTTTTACAGTTACAAAAACTGAATTAAAAAAATTAAAAGTCCCCATTTCTGTTTTCAAGTGGATCTTTTATAGATAGAGGTGTTTGGCATTGTTACTAGATGGCAGAGATGAATCCAAGATTAGAGTATCATTTAGGGCCATGCTTGTATGCCCTTTAGTCACAACCGTGAAGGTGCTGCTGAGTACATCCAAAAAACAATTTCTGGTGCTGGGTACAGCCCTACAGTCTATGGTACAGCCATAAACCCACAATCTCTGCAGTCACACTCTACAATGTTGACTAATCGCTCAGATCTGCATGATAGCGTTGTTGCAAGTGAAGACTTAATAGGAGACTCCTTAGATTTCTATAGTTTTCTCTGATCGCTCAACCTCCCAGTTCTGATGAGAATGAGAGGCAGACTATGGTATGGTAGACAGGGCTAGACAAGAGTGCAGATGATGCCAGCAAAGGTGGGCACACTGTACCCTACTGTCAATAAGCCTGCTGACAAGTTTCTAACCCTTTTCAGAGAGCACCTCCTGTTATGTCAACTCTAATGACTTTTCACTGCACTGCACTTGAATACACTTATAAACTCATATAGACCTAGCGGTATTTGCTCTGAGGTTTATTATATGTAAATTGATTGTTTTATCCTCCTTTGTAAGTCGCTTTGGATTATAGTGTCTGCTAAATGAATAAATATAAATGTTCTGGTTATGCAATAGGTATAGCACTGAATAGCCTATTTTGTAGGTCACTTTTAATGTTTTTGAATACTATTGGTAATGATTGGTCCAGATTTGTTCTGTGTTCTGTGGCTTACCTATTTAAATGTAGCACACATACAGACACCACACAGACACACATACAGACACCACACAGACACACACACATTTTTGTTAAGGAATGTATAGATACAAAAAGCTGAAGAGATTCAACATCTGAAAAACATTTTATTTTATTAAACAATGTCTCTTTGCAGTTAATTTATATAAAAAGGAATTTGGGTCACACAAACCACCCAATAAATCATTTGTTTCCTTGACAAATGCAGACGCTATATCAAAAACAGACATCATATTTACAACACAGCAGATTTGTTCGACTCATAAGTATAATTGGGCAATGAGTAAAAGCTTCGGCCAAATATAGGCTACGCATAACTGGGATGCACTTGACAAACAATGGACGCTATTCAAATGTCTATATGGAGCTGTCTGCGGAAGCAGACCGTGTCTAATTAGTAGAGAAGAAAGACGTAATGGGATTTTTTTACCTACGGACAATTGCACTTGTGAAATTGATCGAGTGAAATAAAACTATAAAATACAAACATAACTAAAACAATCTGTTTAATTTCATGTCCGTAGATGACCCAGAAGGCGCATCCATTTTTGGACTATAGGCACAATAGTTTTGCACAATACAAAGACACTAATCAACAACAAAACCAGACACGTTTGAGACATGGGAGTGACTCTCCAAGTCGGCAACTTGTGATCTTGAGTAGCCTACAGAGCCCATCTTTGAAGTTGTGCTTGATGTCACGGGGACACCGAACTGGAACAGGCGCTCGAGAAGCGCGCGTGGAACTGCAGGCGCAATCCGTTAAGGTTCGTCAGGTAAAATATTAAACCATAAGGTTGTCAACACTTAAACGTAATTTCGCTTATCGTAGTCTCCGTTTTGAGTGACGCTCTTAGTCGGGGCGTATTTAATGGGATATGAAGACTTTAAATGTTGGGGACAAGAGCAACACAGGATCGTGCCTCCAATAAGAAGAAGTCCGGCACCCGCCCATCCAATGTACAACGCGGCCCCGATCTCTCGCTTTTTGGCCGGGGGAACCTGCGGGTTGTAGAAGTCCGAGATAATATTATTGGCCATCCAACAAAGCGGGATAAGCACGAACAAGCCGCTGATGATGTAGATCACGCCGCCGGCGTTCACTACCTTCGCTTTGATGGTCTCTGTTCTGATGCAGTTGGTGCACTGTGCCCCGGCGATGGTGAAAGTGAGTCCCATCACTCCCAGAATGGCGGAGATGACCGTGAGGGCTCTGGCCGTCTGCAGGTCTTTGGTGAGCGCAAGCACAGAGTCGTGCACCTTGCATTGCATCTGCCCGGTACTCTGCACGACACAGGACATCCACAGTCCGTCCCAGATCGTTTGTGCCACCACGATGTTGCTCTCAATGAAGGCAGACACTTTCCACATCGGCAAGCCGCACGCCACCATCACCAGCAGGGTACCAGATACGCACAGCCCCAAGCCGAGGAACTCTAAACACGCAGAAATCATTTTCCTGATTTTTTGAATTGCGTGGTTCAGTTGTGTGAAGTCCTCTCTCTCTCTCTCTCTTTCACACACACACTAAAAGCAAGCGGTTCTTAGGATGAACGAATTCAAACCCCAGTTGAATTCTCTTGAGGATTTATACTGTAGTCTAACAAAGTGGTTTAGCGTTGACCAATGGCATTCTACCCGCATCACACAGCAGCCAATGAGAAGTCAGTAAAGTTAGAAGAAAACAGACAACGGGAAACCGCACAGGGATAGTATTTATGGGAAGATAAGGCGACAATTACGACGGGAAGACAATAGACATGCGATTTAACAGTCTTCCTGCAATTCATTCTCTAAAAAATGAGAGAAAAAACGCGTCATTGGTCGAGCGAGGTCACTCGTGTCTGTAAACCTTAAGTTAGAGCAGCTGCCACATTTGAAGCACATTAAAATATAGAACAATATAATAGTGAAAGTTTTGTAATGTTTTATCATCCCTACAAAACACTTCCTGGATTCTGCAACTCAAATGCTTAAATGTGCAAAAAGACACACACACAAAATTGTCTATTATTTATTATAAATGTTTGAGGTACTTTGGCAGAAAAGCAGCTGGAGAAGAGTGATTCTGTGGAGACAGTGCAGGTTGTGTTAACCTACAGCCAAAGGACTGCCGTATAGGAAACAACAGACGTCCTTACAAATACTACGGATTGTACAGGGGCTATGCATTCAAAGACAACCCCGGAGATCCATAAGCCTTAAAAAGCCATGTTAAAAAATCACATTAAAGAGACTGATGACAGGTGACAGCAGCAGAGAGTGTGTGTATGTGTGTCTGTGTGATTTGGGCTATCAATACCCAACAGCAGTAAAAAGCATGATAGTGTAGGGAAGGATCACTGGTGGATGTGTACTACTGTTCTATATTGCTAAAGGGCTGAGAGTAGTGCTAGTAGTGTGTTTGTACTACTGTGCTGTTCATTAACTGAGAGTATATGATCATGAGTAGGAGGAATGATTCAAAGAAAATTGGGAATGAATTTAGAAAGAACTGGGCTACTACAATCTGGGTAGTGATAACTAAAGTGTAGTCCTTACTGAATGGAGCAAAGGGTATTGATAACTGAAAGTTACTGCTAACTAAAGGGGGGTGCTAACCAGGGATGTTCTGATCAGGTTTTTTTGCCCTCAAGTCCAAGTCATTTGATTTTGAGTATCTACCCATACAGAGTCCCGCTCCGATACCTCTAAAATACATTTAAAAAAGAATAAAGAAGAGCGAAAAAAACAGATCCAGAATGTTCCTTATTTTTTATTTAATATAAATCTTATTTTATCATTCAACAACTCTGTTTACAAACAAGCACTTCTGTGAAGTAGCTTGAACAATCAGGTAATAATTCAATTCAATTCAATTCAATTCAATTTTATTTATATAGCGCATTTTTACAAAAGGCATGTCACAAAGCGCTTAACACAAGAGGCCCAATGAGCAACAGGGGCAAGGAAAAACTCCCTAGCAGCGTTTTTTGTTTTTACTTGTTATGGTAGAGGAAAAGAATAAGAAATTATTCACTTTTGGACTAAAGATGTGTTTAAAATAATGAGAATATATATACATATATATCCGAGTCTTGATCAGAAGGTAACGTCCAATTCTGATCGAGTCTGAAACCACGTGATCAGGCCAGATTTCCGTTGTAACTGAAAAGGGATAGTGGTAAGTAAAGTGTAGGCCTATAGCTAACTGTGGTGCAGTGCTAACTAAATAAAGCAAGGGGTAGTAATAACTGAACTGAATAGTAGGGTTGCAAACTTCCTCAAATTCAAATGAGGGACACTTTCTTTCTGGTCGGTGCAGCTGACCAACAATGACGGAAGTCACAAGGTTTCATACTATTTATGTAAACATTTCACGGTGTAAAAGGACAAGCCACTACACTACACTAATTTTCTTGAAATAGCACTAGAACTACAGTATATTCCTAACTTTGACATCTGTTCATCTGTCTCATGGCTACATAGGCCTAGCCTACATTTTATTCTTCTTCTGACCATTTTGTTTTTCTGACCTTTCTGTTTTTTTTTTTACAATGTCATGATATTGCCTGTCTCTGTTGTCATCCTAAGTCCTAAATTTACATAAGCTTTGACATAAAGGGTGTAGAATTTTTTTGTCGAGCTGTAATCCCTGTTTCTCACACATTTGCTCTCCTGACCTGTTTCTGTTTCTTACAATTGTTGTCTTGTTGGTATCTCTGTTGATTTCCCCAGTCTGTCTTTGCTGTCTTTCTTACTGGTGCTATCCCCAGTCAAATGATTCATGATATAGCTAAATCATGTACTGTAACTCCTGATTAATTGTGTTAATTATTTTAACACGTGGAATACATACCATCACACGGGAAAATAGATATCCAAACAAATGCATAACCATGTAAAATGTATGAGAGGGAGAATCAGGGTCTGTGTACAATGTGGGCTTGGCAATTAGCAATTATGATGTTATTGTTCGCGCTGCAGAGTAGCCTAACTTGTAAACTGAGTGAAGTTTTCCATAATTGTGGGCAAAGCCCACTATTGTTGTTCTTAAGTTTATTATTTTATTCCGACACGATTTTGGATCCACTACTCGTATAGGGCTTTTGAGACAGAGACACCGTTCCAACTCTCAAACGTTCGGCCCGATCTCGATCAGTGGGCTTACATTAATCGTTTTAATATCTCTTGTCATTTGTCTGTCATCCCTGTTTTGTGTCTGCCAGCTCAACAGACATTGCTCCAGCAAACAAAGACATGCACACACAAACAAACAACCAGATATGTACACACACACAGACACACATGCACACACACACAGACTCACTTGAGCGAAGCCTACGCTGCAGTTTCTGTCAAGGAAATGCAGTCTAGTTTACATTATTGGCTGCACATGTATGCTTTTAATATATTGTTGATCATTTTCCAGGAATATTGGAATATTGAACTGGAGGTGCGCCGGAATGGGCACATCAAAATCACCTATATTTCGGGATGTCCTGGACAATTCGGGATGTGCTGACAGTGCTGTCCTCTTGCATTAATTGAGAGTAGCGCAAATAGCATGTTTGTGCTGCAGTGCTGTTCACTAGCATTAACTGAGAGTTGTGCCAATAGCGTGTTTGTGTTCACTAGCATTAAGAGTAGCACTAATAGCATATTTGTGCTACTGTGCTGTTCACTAGTGTCAGCAAACTGCAAATGGCTCTTCTGTGTTAATTCCAAGAGAAGTTGTGCATTTTTCCAAGATGGACCACACCCAATTGGGAAATTGGAATGTGGGAACCTTCATTCCTCCCAAAACCACCCCACCCCCCAAGTTTAACATCATTTGTGTTTCCATGTTTAGCATGGTTGGCTAAGTGTGTAGCGTGTCAGTGGTAATCACAGGGAGTCACACTGTCGCCCCCTGACCCACTTTGATAAACTGCTAAAGAGCGCAGAGGAAGATGTGCATCCCCTGATAACACGGAGACCAAGAGCAACATCCGATCAAACAGCACCGCTATGGAAACAAGAAGTCATGTTTGTGTGTTGATTCAGGAGACAGGAATTTTGAGTCAGTTGAGTCCCCGGTGATGTAAAGGTTTAACAGGACATGATGAGTGGCTGTAGGGTGTTGAAGAGTGTCTGACTCTGTAGCATGCCGGCATAAGTCAGCTACATTTTAAGTACAGTTTTTAATGTACAACTTTGATTTAGGTTTTAAATTCATGATGATTGTTCTGGATGTTTACTTGTTGGGAGCCCTAAAAATAGCCTTGTTTTCTTTTGTTAATGTTAGGATTTTATCAAAATAAAAGGTCTGCTGAAGGAATGTAAGCACTGCCCGTAAGCATGTAAATAGTTTCAAAATAAAGCAAAACAAAACAAATAATCTTGTTTATTTTATTTATAGGTGCAGATGTTTAGACAGAGAATGCATCAGCATTAGTTGTTGACAGCATTCCACAAATCATAGAGGTCACCAAAAATGCAAGTAAGTATTTTATGAGAACAATTGACTCTCACCCCTTCCCGCCAACCAAACACATGCTTATGCAATTAGTCAGCTGCACAG
Source organism: Limnothrissa miodon (assembly GCA_017657215.1). Lineage (NCBI taxonomy): Eukaryota > Metazoa > Chordata > Actinopteri > Clupeiformes > Clupeidae > Limnothrissa > Limnothrissa miodon. Next base: position 2,819 of record JAGFZM010005523.1, on the reverse strand, counting down.
GAAAAGACTACAGAGCATGAATCTATTGTGCTGTTTTACACTGACTGGTACCAGTTCAACTCTACTCTCTTTTTTTTTGCTTTTAAATAAAAAAATTGGACCTTGATACCTTGTAGCTGGTACTATTACTGGTACAACCTTGGCCAAACTTACGAAGTGTGCATATTGAATGTTTGGTCAAAATAACAACCAGTTACATTAATGCACTACCTTAACTGTGGGCCTGAAACCGAACTGAGCTGGTACTAGTCACTGGACATGAGGATCCCTGTGTGTTGATTGCAGACGTGTGAGTCCGTTGGTGCTGTGTGTGTTGCAGCTGTAGGCAGATGGAGGCTTGATTAGCTGGTCAGACAACAACCCCCTCATGCCAGACAAACACCAGAAAATGCCTTCATGTGCATATCTCCACACAGATGCTTCCTTTAGTGGTATGCTTGTTGTGTGTAAACAGGCTGGAACCAGGTGCTTGTGTGTGTGTGTGTGTGTGTGTGGTCCCTTATTCTAAAAAGAGATGCTCCCCCACACACACACCTCACAGTTAGCTCCAAGGCATGCATGATGTCTGCTGGCACTGAACAGTAACCTGATGGAGAGAAAGATAGAGAGAGAGAGAGAGAGAGAGACACAGATGCTTCCTTTGGTGGTTTGGGCCAAACTGGGAAAACAATTACATCAACATTTTTTACATTTATGCATTTAGCAGACGCTTTTATCCAAAGCGACTTACAAAACGAGGATAACAATCAAGCTACATAGCAGAAACCTTAAGGAGCATAGTGCTAGGGGATAGTGCTTCAGTTCATTTTAGTGCTAGGATAGAAGATGTTCTCTGAATAGCTGGGTCTTTAAGAGCTTTTTGAAGGCCTCCAGAGATGGCCCTGTTCTGATTGTTTTTGGTAGGTCATTCCACCAGCGTGGGACGACACATGAGAAGAGTCTGGATTGCCTTGGGCGAGGTGCTGGGACTGCCAGTCGACAGTCATTGGAGGACCGGAGTTGTCGGGGGGTAGCCTGAGCTTTTATGAGAGCGCTTAGATAAAAAGGGGCAGATCCTCTAAGCACTTTGTAAGTCAGCATCAGTGATTTGAATTTGATGCGAGCCGCCAGAGGCAACCAGTGGAGCTCGATTAGCAGAGGGGTGACATGCGTCCTCTTTGGCTGATTGAAGATGAGACGCGCCGCAGCATTTTGGATCATCTGAAGTGGCTTGACGGCACAGGCAGGAAGTCCTGCCAGAAGGGCATTGCAGTAGTCAAGGCGTGAGAGGACCATAGTTTGAACCAGCAATTGGGAGGCTTGTTGAGTTAGGTATGGTCTGATCTTTTTGATATTGAATAGTGCAAAGCGGCAGGCCCGGGCAACAGAAGCAACATGGTCATTGAAGGTTAACTGGTCGTCAATCATAACACCTAGGTTCCTGGCTACCCGTGAGGGAGCAAGAGACAAGGAGCCAGAGTTGATGCAAATGTTGTGATGAAAAGTTGGTTTAGCTGGGAGGACCAGCAGCTCGGTTTTTGAGAGGTTCAGCTGGAGATGATGGTCTTGCATCCATGCAGAGAGGCAATCCGAGATTCGCGTTTGGATGGTTGGGTCATCGGGTGAGAATGACAGATAGAGCTGGGTATCATCGGCATAACAGTGGTAGGAGAAGCCGTGCTGGCGGATAATTTGGCCCAAGGAAGTGGTATAGATGGAGAAAAGAAGGGGACCCAACACAGGTCCTTGGGGTACTCCAGTAGCAAGGTGGTAAGGCGCAGAGGTGTGTCCTAGCCAGGACACTTTGAACAGTCGCCCAGTGAGGTAGGATTCGAACCAGCAGTATGCATCACCCTTGATGCCCATGTTTGACAGTATAGACAATAGAATACTGTGGTTTACCGTATCAAACGCAGCTGACAGGTCAAGCAGGATGAGTACAGATGACCTTGATTTCGCTCTGGCTTCTTTTAAGGCTTCAACCACAGATAGTAGAGCTGTTTCAGTGGAGTGGCCGCTCTTAAAGCCAGATTGGTTGTGGTCGAGTAGATTCTGTTGGTTCAAGAATTCAGTAACCTGTTTGAATACCGCCCTTTCAATAGTTTTTGCAAGGAACGGAAGGAGAGAGACCGGCCTGTAGTTTCCCACCTGGTCGGGAGCAAGAGAGGGTTTCTTGAGTAGAGGTGTTACCTGAGCATGCTTGAATGCAGAAGGGAAGATTCCTGTTGATAGTGAAGCGTTGATCACATGTGTGATAGCTGGTGTGATAGTTGGAGCTATGGATTGCAAGAGGTTGGTTGGAATCGGGTCCAGAGGGCACGTTGTAGGACGGCTGCAAGTGAGAAGTTTAGACACATCCATTTCGGTGAGGGGTTTGAATGAAGCAAATGTCGCGGCAGGACTATTGTAATCGGAGGTGCTGCCGTTAGTATACGGTCCAGTTGTAGCCTTTGCAGTTGGTTCAGAGAACTGCCTACTGATGGCAGCTACTTTGTCGTTGAAGAAAGAAGCAAAAGAATCAGCTGTCAGATTGGTAGCAGGAGGTGGTGGTGGGGGGTTGAGTAAAGTTTTGAAGGTTGAGAATAGTCTCCTGGTTTCCGTGGCGTTTTGAATTTTGTCATTATAGAAGGCCTTCTTTGCAGCAGTGACATCACACGCACAGGTTGACACGTATGTCTTTACCCTCAAATGTCTTCACACGAGAAGGGCTGAACACAAGGGCTGGCGCATTCGCTGGCGCTCCAAGAAAGATCACTATGGATATGCAAGTCAGTTGCTAATTGCACCGTTGAGACCACCCACCAAGAGACCATACAAAGAAAAGGCCTAACAGTGGGAGG
>JAGFZM010005522.1:0-18006 GCA_017657215.1 Limnothrissa miodon | reverse complement strand
AGACTGCCAGGGCTCAGCACAGAGAACACAGTGTGTGTGTGTGTGTGACTTGTGCACGCTGCTGGTGTTGAGGCTTTGCAGCTGACAGCACGGCTGATGACTGTATTAGGCGTGTGTGTGTGTGTGTGTGTGTGTTAGGGCTGGGCGGTATATCGATATTTAATCAATATCGATATAATTTCAAACCACGATATGATTTTTGACATATCGTATATATCGGTTATGACTTGTTTTTTAATCCAGAGACAAGTATTCCGCTTTTTTCTGCTATGCGACGTCTGTGCACCAGCTTCCTTGCCACTGATAGCTCAGTGCTCCTTGCTTTGAGTTAGCTCCTCCCTTCCCCTACTCATGTAGACCGAGTAAACAACAATGGCGACTTCCATAGAATGCATGAGTTATACAGATGGAGAATGCCGCGGAAAGGTTATTGTGGCCAAAAAAGCGAAACAACGGTTCGGTCATTTTGAAATGGAGGCCACCGGCAAGTATATGAAGAGTGTTACAAACTCCAAGGACAGACCGCCACAAAACCAGTGGGAACTGAGCAAAACTTCAGAACTCTTTAGCATGCAATGTTCCCTAACTCTATGACAGAAAAAGCGGCGGTGGAGCATAACGTTAAAATCAATTGCCGTATCACGGTTGACATGGCATCAATTGCCGTAGTGGAACGCGGATTTGTGTTGTTACTTTACAAGACAAGAACTGCCGCGACTATGATGAGAGAGCGCGATTGGCATTTGAACTCTGTGACGCAATGACAACAGACGAGTGGAGTAAAGTTAGCAGAACCTGTGAGTCCTACATTTGTGTCACATTACGGTGGAGACTCTTAACTCATTCGTTTTCTTTGCACAAAATATACAAATGGAAAGAAGGCCCACATGTTTGTTATTACTGTTGCACAGTTTAGTTGAGAACTTGTTATTTTGAAAAAAAGCTCTTTATATTATTTTCATTATTTATTTTATAGACACTTTATTTTATTTATTTTATTTATTATTATTATTTTTTTTGCTGGAAAGATATCGAGATATATATCGTATATCGATATATGAGAGAAATATATCGAGATATACATTTTAGTCCATATCGCCCAGCCCTAGTGTGTGTCCACTCAAATATATAAACATACAGACAGCCATACTGAACAAGTGCCAACAACCCTCCAGTCCTTCACACACCATTTTCAGATTTTCAACTTTAGTCCAAGCTTTGAGGCCTGTGGTGGGGTAAGTGTGCTGACTGTGGCCTTAAGTAAGCTGCTGTAAAGCTATCGAACAGAGTTGTGAATCTACGCTCCAAAGGCACACAATAATGTCAGACTTGAACAAGGCTACGGGTCTGGCTGTTCCACAGACGGCCATATGGCAAAAACCTGCAACACATTTTCCCGGGGCCAGAAAAACACACACACACACACACACACACACACACACACACACACAGACAGGCCCCTGAGGTGTGGCACATATCTCACTCCCCCACTCTCACAGATGTCTCTAAGGTGTACAGCAGGGATGTGCATAGAAAGTGAAACACACACTCACTCGATCACTCAGTCACTCAGTCTACCACACACACACGTTCATAGGGTGTACAGCAGGGATGTGTGTAGAGTGTACTCATCCAAGCACTTGCTCTACGTGCTTTGCGATAGCTGACCAGCACGGATAAGAGTGATCTCTGATCTCTGTGAGCCTGATCTCTGATCATACCCAACCATCATGTTGAACCTCAGCTTCAACCTATACCTTGACCTATATGCCAACCCCAACTTCAATTGACATCAACCTCAGCCGGCACCAACCTCAGGCCCAACTCAAACTCAAGTCTCAACTCAAACCTCAGCCTCAACAGCTGTTTAACAGGAGACAACAGCAGTAGCAGCAGCAGTAGTAGTAGTAGAAATAGCAACAGCAGTAGCAGTAGTAGTATAGTGGCAGTAGCAGATAGCAGTAGAAGGTAACTGCGTTTCCAAAGTATGAACAACTCAAACTCATCTTAATGTTGCCGCCTCCAATGGCGGGCATGCACGCACACACACGCACACACACAGACACACAGTAACAGAGATAAGAGCTGTGTCTAGCTTAGTAGCCTCACCATTGGTTCCATCTCCCTCTTTTCCCTCTTCTTTGTCTTCCTCATCCCTTTATTTTTCCCTCATCTATCTCTCTCTTTCCCTCATCTCTCTCCCTCACCTCCCTATTTTTCTTTATGTCTTCAGTGCTCTCATGTTATCTCCTCCCCCTTTCCTTCTGTTTTCACTGATCCTTTCTCTACCTCATCTCTCCCTCTCTTCACCTCAGTCTTCACTGCTCCTCCTTCCCTCATATTTCTCATCCCTTTCCTCACCCATCTTTCCATCATCTGTGTCTATCACTCATCTATTTGTCAGCTTCTCTTCCACCATCTCTCTCCTTTTCTTTCTCATGCTCTTTCTTCTGCTCTGTAAGCATTGCTCCTCCTCTTCCCTTTTCTGCACTCCTCACCCCTTCTCCTTTTATGTGGCAATGTTCAGTCTTCAGTCTTTCCCTCATCTTGCTCTCTCTCTCTCTCTCTGCCCCCCCCCCCCCCCCCCCCCCCACCCCCCCAACACGGAAATCAAGAAAGCTTTATTAAGCAACCTGCGAACACTACAAATACAAGCCAGACAAATGTGAGCAACACAAAAGTAGAGACAAGAATGAAATTAAGTAACATTAAAACCTCTATTTTATAACAACTCACAAATGTTTTGAGTCTGTGTATGTGTGTGTGTGTATGTAACAGTAGCCTATTGCAGCATCCATCTGGACTACCAAGCACCACCCCCCTCTAACAGAGGCCTTCTCCGCCATCCAACACCTCAAACACTTGCAGTCATGCCGCTAAAATCTCACCTCACTGCCAGCAGGTCCTAACGGGGCCCGAAGAGAATGTAGCAATGCTGCGCCATCTCTTCCTCCTTTCCACTTAGACCTCTCTCTCTCTCTCTCTTTTCTCTATCTATCCCTCTGTATGTCTTTCCTCCTACTTTCTCTGACTCGCCTTCTTTCCTTCCCTATCCCTTTCTCTTCTCCATCTTTCTCTACTCCCACTCATTTTCATTCTCTCCCTCCACACCCTCCTTCTCTCTCCCTCTCCTCCCTTCCTTTGCTTTCTTTTTCACTCCTTCCCTGCCTCATTCCCTCTCCTCCCTCTTTCCCTATAGTCTACAATGCTGTTCTGCCTGTCCAGCCACTCTGGCTGCCCACATGCACAATACAGATATCATCTATCTTATTCTACCCGCCATCCTATCTATCAATATCAACCCATCATATCTATCTCTATCCATCCACCCTATCTATTTATCTATCCATAATCATATAGTTTTCTAAAGAAGTCTCCAGTCTCACAGTCTCCATTGACTAAGAAATCCATAAGACAGAGGTTCAGGAAGCTCCAAGAGGGGCATCCTCATGGTCTTAGCACCCTGTACTTCCCTCCAGTAGAGTGGCACAGGGGAATGACATACACACATCATCAGCTTAATTCATCAATCATCTGCTATTTTATTCCTCTAGTCAGACCCCTCTCTCTTGCTCAACACACACACTGACGCATACACAAACACACACAAATACACACTGTATAGCCAACTGAGTAGATCAGAGAAATGTTCAGGGCGATCATCTTTTTAAAGTCCTTATCAAATTACACAAATGAGTACTGTAATGTCAGAGCAAATGGAGGGCTGTTTGTTTGCAATTTAATCAATAACCGTGTATATTGATGGGAGTGGCAAGAGGGTGTGGTAATCAGAGTGGTAAACAGACACTCCGATGGCCTTCTTCCTAAGGGATGATTCAATGCTACAAAGATGATTTCCCTTATCGATGCAGGAATGTTTCTTAGATCATGGGCAACTAGTTTGACAATAACACAGTTCTACATAGTGTCTCATTCTAATAAGGCATTATTGATGCCGTAGTAAAATAGGCTACACATTAAGTTCATGTGTTGACACTAAATACATCCTTTACTGAATTGATCAGAAAAATGATGGAAGAATTAATAAGATAAGAAGGATTGAAAATACCATCAATACTGATAAAATCCAATCAAGTCCCACCCGTACACACAGCTACAACAGAGAAGCGCACTCTTAGGGGTCAGCCCTATGTGCAACCAGCAACACTGGTGCTGTACTGTGAGTGGTGACCAGAAACACTGGTGCTGTACTGTGAGTGGTGACCAGAAACACTGGTGCTGTGCTGTGAGGGGTGACCGGCAACACTGGTGCTGTACTGTGAGAGGCGACCAGCAACACTGGTGCTGTGCTGTGCTGTGAGGGGCGGCCAACAACACTGAGGCTGTGAGAGTAACCAGCAACAATGAGCCTGAGAGGGGCGACCAGCAACACAGAGGCTGTGAGGACGACAAGCATTTTGTAGTTTCTCTCTGCAAGCATCTGGGTCTGGCTGGTGTGTGGAACACACACTCTAGCACTGGCGGAACACACTGCGCTGTTGACTCCCTCTCATCTGGTTTGCGCAGAAGCATCTTGCCGTGCCGTCTGCCCCTAGATCCAAATCCATCATAAGCTCATTGGTACTGCCATATTGCATAAACAAGAGGCTTATCAGTTCATCTCTCTTCGCTCTGAACATAATTATTGGGCCCAAAGAGTTTTGGCTGAACTGCCCATGTAACCTACTCAAAAGAGAAAAAGAAGCTGTTCAACCTTTGCCTCACCTGTTAGAACCCTTCCAACTACAACATGCACATCTCAAACACACACACTCCTGACCACATTACCTGATCTTTACTCAACATGAACCCAGCCAAAGTATTACGGCATAAATGTGTGTGTGTGTGTGTGTGTGTGTATGTATGTATGTATGTGTATATGTATGTATGTGTATGTATATATATATATATATGTCAGTATTCAGCTCGTCTCCAAAAGCATTCCGTATTCTATATGTGTGGGTGTATCTGTGCTTTAAGCGTAATCCACTTGAATGGTGATTACCCCGCCAGCTTCCAATCTGGATGGATGAGCTAACTGGGAATTTGGGGTCTAATTGCGTTATAATATTGGAAGAAGGCCTGTTAAATCTCTCTCTGATTATATTCTCAGAGTGCACACACACACACACACACACACACACACACACACACATTACACAACATTAATTTCTTCATAGCACAACATTGTTTGGCATGAATAGAGTAAGTGAGATCCAGGGCCCCCTGGTGCAGCCAACTCAGGTTCTTCTGGCGCTGGTCCAACCCGCTTGCACCTCAGTTCCGTACAGGACACAAGTGTAAAGGTCAATTCATAGTCCGCAACTGCTTCAATGCGCAGACCCGCAGAACCCCCCTCTTGCGTCGCACACCCTCTCCAACATGCTCTTCAATTTTCTCCTGATCAGTCAAAACAACAGGGGAGCATATGATTGTCAGCTCAGTTTGTTTTGCCTTGCACTGCCTTTGCCTTATTAATTTTTATTTTATCTTATTCTATTTCTCTTACACAAAATTATTTATAGTATAGAATATTACTTGTGTTGATAGCTGCCTATGTATGTTGTGTCTATTGTGTGTGTATTGTTGTGTCTGGTGTGTGTGTGTGTGTATGTGTGTGAGAGAAAGTAGACTTGTGCCTCATGTGTTTGGTGATTTGGTGTGTGTCTGTGTGTGTAGACTACTGCTACTGCAACAAGTGTTTGGTGTGTAAGTCGGTGTACATAGCCCCATATTAGAGAACTGTGATGGTAAACGTCTCCATGAATACAGCTGCCTGTCTGCTAATTGATGGGCAAGGGTAAGGGCATGTGAGGGCTGCATGGGACAAACCTAGTAGCTCTAGCATCTCCATACAGACATACATATAAATGTGTGCATCTAAAAGCATACATGTACGCATGCAATAACAACAACAATGACAAACGGCAGCCTTAGAAATTCGCTACTGCCAGCCAGGCAGCCACGGATGTGGCCAAAATCAGGACAACAAAACTTAATGAATATACACCAACACACAGATGCAGCCTCTTGTTTACTGACTGACAGGGGGCCTGGCTGGCCACAGGCGTCTGCAGCTACACACACACACACACACACACACACACACACACACACTACAACACCATGGGGGTGGTTAGACAAAGATGAGCAATTCTTGTGCAAGTAAACGCCCCTCAGCAAGAGTAAATGAGTGAGCAAATGACTGAGTGTGAGAAAGAGAGAGAGAGAGAGAGAGAGAGAGAGAGAGGGAGGGAGGGAGAGTGTGAACAAGGCCTCAGATGGTGAGATACGCACATCTATGGTAATAGAGGGGGGCATGTCATCTCTTTTATTCTCTTGCTGTTAATATAGCACTTAGGCTGGAGAGAATGGCCACTCCATCTTTCAGCATCGCCTGGATCAGTGTGATGGAGGTGTAGTGTGATGGAAGGGTAGAGGGATAGAGAGATAGAGGGATAGAGAGAGGTGTGATGGAGGGGTAGAGTGGGGTGAGACTGAAGGAGTAGTGTGATAGAGGGATAAAGTGATGGAGAGGTAGAGTGGGGTGTGACCAGGTAGTGTTGTGACTGAGCGTAGGCAGTAATGGTAGGTGGTGTGACAAAAGCCTAAGGGGGTTACTAACTAGGAAACTGATTCTGAATGTGAACACAGTATGACTGGACTGCTTTCCTTTTCTTCTTCTGACAAAGCAGCGGTGAGGAACGAATGGGCAGGCTGTACAGAAGCTTTGCTTTGGGTTTAATTGAGCAGCTGGGTAAACCTGCCTGACTCTTTCAAGGGTCACTGAGCATCCACAGATCAGGTGCCTGGTGCCAAAGAGGGAGGAGGCAACCTAGGCAGCCAGGGAAGCACTAAGACACAAGCACACTATTATGGCTGGCTGCTCACAACTAGCACTTTATTCCAACTGTTCAACTTATCTGATCTAAATACATTTGAACTATTTAGATAAAGTTCAATCATTACCACCCACCTTTGACAAAAATCTACTCTTGCACAAATAGCAAAAGCATTAGGCCTAGTCTATCTTTGATCATCTCTATAACGGAGACAGGACACATATAATACACAACAAACCATCTGCTACAGCAAGGAGCTGTCTCTGCATGCAAGAGCAAAACGGGCCTACAAACCACAAAACATCACATCCCGTCTTGCAGACTAAAACGCTCTACCCTGCAACACATGACAGATGGACCCATGTTTAAAGGCTGTGCACAGAAAACACAAGTCGTCCGTTTCACAAGTCTACATTTTTATTTTAAGCAAAAACATCTACAGATCTGTCAGAATGGGTGAGCTGCATCAGCTGATCACCATAGAAACAGTCTAAACTTACAAGTGGGGATTCAGAACTGTTCTCTCACACACGGTCATTTATACAGTCCTTGTCTGGGTGGCATGCCCAATGCACACTAGCAAGGACTATTCCTGGTTAATAATAGGTCGACAGTTTTTTTTTTGGTTTATTTTGTATTTTGTTACAAAAGCCAGTTGGGGAAAACACTTGCAATTGAGTGTATTTGAAGGATGCGGGTCAGGAAGGCCCTATTGACTACCGATATTCATGTCCTGGGCCAAAATGTCACCTTTTTCAAACATCAAAGTGTTCTTTTAGATAACTATGACACTCAATAAATAAAGAAATAAATAATTTTGGCCTATGCAATACTGAAAAACATCACTTCCCTAACCAATGTCTTAGTTGAAACGCCAGTGGATTGGTATACCAAAACCGCAGTTGATAAATCGCCAGTTTTCTTTAAATTATCAATGGTCGTGTACTCGTGTTAATATTGACAATTTTATTGCTGGTTTATTTATGAAAAACTATGAGAACTGAGTATATCAGGAACATCAACAGAACACCAATCACACCGTTTGCTGGCTGGATTCTCTAGGTTGCTTGTCTAACGGTAACGTTAGACAATATTAAACAGATCTAACGTTACACGACCATGTTGAAAATGCACATTATGTTCACCCCGGCACTGAGGCAAGTGTTTGATACAGGTGACCGAACAGATTATATAGCTAGTGGAAAACAAGAGAAGGACGAATATCTGATTAACAGTTCAGTCGTGATGTGGTTAAGTATGTGGTTCACTTAGTGGTTGTATATGAAATTGAGACACAAGTTAACTTGTGCCTATTTGCTAACTAATAGCTAACATACAGACTCGTGATTAAGAGATTAAAAATTCATAACAGGATTAATCTCTTACCTGGGTTCTGGGAGGATGATTTTTTTACTTGCTCGGGCGGCTGGAGTAGATTTACTCTTCTCCATCGCCATCAGATAGCTGACATCGGCGAGAACTGCTTCTAGGTCCGCCATCTTCAGCCCTGGGTCGTCCGAATCGATACAGAACCAAGAGCAGTCGTGGATGGACACAGATGCGAATGTATAGTGAGGTCCGTTTGAATCAAAGTCCAAGCGTGATCAGTAGCGGCTAGTTAGGGACTCGGGCCAAGCCTTTACTTCTCTTCCTCAGTGATCACTTGGGTCTCAAAAATCAGCCATTGTGAGACAACACCAAATATAAGGAAATCGATATCTTAAGATCTAACCAGAATGTAAACTACAGTTAACCAGGCTTCCCGTTAGCTACTGCAAACGACAACGTTGCATGGCCATTACAGACAACCCGTTTCCAAAGGATGCAAGATAATGTTGCGGCTTTGATACAATTGATAAGAAATGTATCCCTCTCTCCTTCTGTTGTAAGCTTTACAGTCTTAAAAACACATTCGAGATGATTACATAAATGACGCGTATAATTAATTTATCTAAATAATCCAAAAACAAATTCACACAAACACTGCGGTGCGCAGGGTTGGTTAACGTTAAGTCAGGGAATTTATACAGGGCTCTCCTTGATCAGGTTATCGCTCTTGCAACAAAATCCATACGAGATTAACACATCAAAGACACAGGCAGCGAATCCACCTAAACGCTCTCCAGACGACAATAAACACATACAGCTAAATCAGCTAAATAAAACGCGACGCCACAAACATTAACACGTGAGCAAGCCAGCTCGCTTGGTATCAGACACGAAAATGGACGACTCATGCGCCAATATGTTGCTTCATTTCCAGTGATAAATTCACTGACTGAAATGAAATATTCATTCTGTTACAGAAAAATAAAAAGCAACTGTGGTTTCGCCCGATTGTATTTTCATAGCCTTCGATGCTGCTTCCTGTATGTCCAATGTCGACTAAACGACATAAATAATGTGAAACGACGCGACACAATCGGGTTAATTATCTAACTTGCAGGATAAATATGTGTGCATAATAACAAATATGAGTAAACGATAGCAATTTACAATTAACATCAAACGTCTATTGAATGACAGAGAACGTTTGAAAATACCCAAAATAACAGCATCGACAACGTCAAGTTACGGCTTCTCCATTTTCTTGGGTTGACAACGGAGAGGGTGTTGCGATTACTCGTTCCCCAACTTGCAATGAGCAAGTTAGCCAACTAACGTTAGCTAGCTTGCTAACAAGCGACACACTGAAAGCTAGCGATTCTACTGTTTGGCAGGGAGCTTGCTACTACTGGAACACTAAACTTAGCTAGATACGCGTGTTGACACAATCAAACGCTCCCAAATATACGCGTCTTTGCCTCTCAGTCACGTCCTTTGTGTAGGATGAAATGTCAAGCTCCTTCGGTCTCGATTTCTTGACTGCAAAGGAACGTTAATGCAATGTCTGTCTTAGTTAAGTTCTTTCTTTTTCTTGAAGAAAGCTAGCGTTTGTGAGCTAACTAGCGTTTGAGTGTAACGGTGGAGGGGGAGGGGGCGTTTGAAAAGGAAATAAGCGAGCTTCGGCTCGAGGACCCGCTTGGTAGATAAGCCTAAAGTCCTCTGCAAAAGGAACACAGCACTGTTGCTTTTCTGCGTAACTCACACCCCTTCCAAAGGCGCTGTAGTATCCTTGTATCCCAATACTAAAAGTTCAATGTTGCTATGTTGTTAGCTTAGCTAGCTATCGATAGCTAACTCAGAACAAGTCATCAGACACATCGGTTTTCCAGCATGCTAACGTTAACTCTTGCGGAACTTCATTTTGTAGCGTGCTAGCTAACGTTACTCAAAACGACAACCACGTCTGTGCGCGAAAGGCACTCGGCAGCTACCCAAATTCTGCAAAGCATCAATGTATTTTAAAGACGAAATTAGAAACAACAACGGTTACTGTTGCACTCTTTGCTGCAGCATACTGGCCGTAAATTAGTACTAAGTTAAATAGCAACGTTATGTTTTTCTTCTTCGAAAACCCCAAGACACTTTCTTTTTGCCCAAAGCATCCGCATTCGGTTCGCTGAAAAAGTCTTCATTTAAGTTGACAACTAAACATTTGTGCCAACATCAGTGTCGGTTCCTTCTGACAATGTCCTTCAAAATATCCTCAGGTACTGATAAAATGGGTTTTAAAAGAACAGTCCTAATCCGTGAGAAACTGTAATTCTCCACAGAGCGCTCTCCGCTGTGAGTGTCTCTGGAGTGAGGTTGAGAGAATTCTCAGGCAAGCAACCGAGATCCCCACTTCCTCCCAGAGTTTGCTCTCAAAACACGGACGTGGATTTTTGTCGGAACGGAGTTAAAACCTGTTCTCCACGCATGAGTAGGCTTAGTTCTCACATGCTTCGGACTTAAATTCGCGTCTAAACTGTCTTGGCTTGCTATAGCTTTATTCTGCTGAATTTGTACAGTCTGGGAATATTTAAATTCACTGGTCACAGATTCACGTGAATGTGATAGGGGCTACAAATTGGGTGTGTTGGGCCACATAGACGCGAATCACAGTAGATTATACTAAATGCACATGTCCGCAGTACAGGAGAAGAAACCAGTGTTCTCATTTTGCCCTCATGTTTCACACGCACACACACAAAAAACTGCTAGATCACCATCTCATTGGAAACCATTTTGTTGGCTGCCTGACGCAGGTTGACTGTTAGGCTACTTCTATACCCCAAAAAGTTACAGGCTTAACATTGACAAGTTGTTTGTGTACCCTGGAACGTTCAGAATGGCATGGGAATTGAACGCAAATGACAGGTCCATCATTTCATTTCATGTATATGGTCATTCCATTTTTGATAATAGTAGACTACACTAAGTGCCAAATAACTTTTAAAAATTGTTAATTCTGAATGCATGTTTTTTCAGTATTTAGACTGTATGGCATGAAAAGGATGCAAATATGAAGGCAACCCATGCAGGCTCAGTTTAACCATAAACACAATACTCACTAAACCTTTAAACCTTTTCATATATAAATTTGTTTAGATTTTGCAATATTTAAACCTATATGACCCCTAGAGGAATATCTAGCTGTCCTTGGATAAACCTAAAATAGATATCTTGAAAAAGTAATTAATTCCTCCTGAGTTTGAGGGCTTGTTTTGGATCTGTAGGCCTTGGCTATAGCATCTTAGCTCTCTCTTGTGGCAAACTTGGGCAAATGCAAAAGCTGTACCAAGCTGCCTTAAAAGGCCTGCTAACAAGGCTGTGCTGAAAAAAACTCATTTTCACATCGCTCATAAGTTTTACTGGTTAATTTATCAACAAATCCTACAACAAAATATTAGATTTTCATTGTACATTTCAGAATCTTCGCGCAAGTAGATGTCATTCCTTGGGTTGTAGCAGTTCACCCATGTCATCATCACCAACACTCACTGCCTTTATTGGATTTATTGCCATAATGAGTGATGGTGAGCATCAGAGAGGGTGGTGCATTCGGGCATTCCTAAATATCTGTGTTTCAGGGTGGTGAAACTGTCATGCAAGAGATCCATCACAGGAATTCAGTGAGGTTTAAGAAAGACAGTTTATTCAGCGCGGGGGCAGCAGGGGAGAGAGCCGGTGAGGGAGAGGCGGGTCTGGCGGCGGGACCAGGGCGAGGCTACTGCTGAATACGGCGGATGGATTGGATCTGAGGGGTCTGAGAGTGAGAGCCAAACTCCCTGAAGTGCTTGTACTCCCCACAATGGCGATCACACTCCATGATGTACTGGTAGCCACGGTAACCAGGGTACTGGTAGCACACAAAACTGGTGAGAAAACACACACACAGACACACACAGATGGAGAGAATGAGAGAGAGAGTAACAAATTTACCTCTGAGTTTGTCACTTTTTTACCACATTTGTAAAACCTATATCATGACCAGATGGAATTCAAATTTAAAAGTGTCTATATTGAAGAGGGGAAAAACAGCAGGCGTGTAAATGGCAGGTGTGTGAAGTGCACTGGACACTCACGCTCCAGACTGGACACGCAGAGAGCCGACTTCGTTGTTGCACCAGCCCATGGCCTGCAGAGAAGGGTAGTCGTCACTCAGCTCTCCCTTGCGTCCCAGGAAGTTCTCACGCTCGTAGATGGTCATACGGCATTCTCTGTGGTTCTGTGGGGAGAGCATGGAGGTGAGGTGGTGAAAGAAGTTGTGCTGGTCTGAGGCTCCCTAACAAGCTACTCAGGATAATGTGATGTAACATAACAGGCATCATTAGAAATACATACAGTACATGTGCCTATTTGCAGGAAAGCTACAAGATGCCCACATTTCCATTGGGGCTTTATCCAGGGCTCCAAATTAGCACCACCCACCAGCCAAATGCTGGGAAAATCAGGAGTTGGCTGGTAGGTTTCAGAATGTGTGACTGGTGAATTTCAGGCCTTATTTTTACATTTGCGACACTTAAATAATCTGTGAAATATGTTTTCATGATTTAAAGGCATTTTACAGGAGCAAGAAGAGGCAGACAAGACAAAGAGAAACAAAAAAGGAGAAGAGGAAAAAGCGAGAGATGGAGAGGAGGAGAAGAGGAGATAAAGAGAGAGAGGAGAGATAGAGGGTGAAATGATAGAGAGAGGGAGAGTGAGAGAGAATTACCAGAGGAAGAGAAAGAGAGTGAGAAAGGAGATGGAGAGAGAAAGGGAGAGAGGAGATGGATAGAGAGATGATAACCAGAGGAGAGGAAGAGAAATAGAGAAAGGATCCTAGTGGACTTACAGCACAGGCAATGGGTCTGAAGGAGGTCATTCTCTCGATGTGGTAGGCGTTGCTACCGCCAAAAGCGTCAGACTGGGGGTACTCGCCCCTCTCCAGCACAAACTGCTGGCCTTGGTAGGAGCCATGCTCATAGCCCACCCAGCTAGGAGGAAACAAACACACACACAAACACTTAGGCTCATACACATGCAAGGAAGAGGAGGTAATAACATAAATTCATTTAGAGTGAATATACTAACTAAACTAGTTATAATCTGACCACTGCAAGAAAATAAGAAGTAAAATGCAGGCTAAGTTATACGCATAAATCACTACAAAAACACTGAACGAGGAAAAGAAACAGAGAGAATTATTATTCCAAAATACCTCTATCTATCTATCTATCTATCTATCTATCTATCTATCTATTATTTACTGGAGCTGCAGGCAGTGCTGGCCAATAGGCAAGTAGCACATAAAAAGGGCTGCCTTATTTTGCATAGATGTGGGAACTGTTCCACACTGACATTTAAGGAGGCACACATGGCAGCAATGACTTGCGCTGTTCCTGCCACAGGCACGCTGTGTACTAGGGGTGACATGGGAACACACGCTGGACACAACAGGGCACATCAGTCCGGCCCACTGGAGGGGAAAAAATACTGAATTAACACCAGCCTGATTAGGGTGTGAGCTCTTGCCTAGGACTCACATAGGAGCCTATGGGAGCACAGGAGCACATAGTTCTGAAGGACTGGGTGCTTTTGTTGTTGTTGTTGAAATGAGCTAGAAGAACCTCCTTGGTGAGATGAGGCATCACACACACATAACACACACACAAACACTTACGCGCCACTCTCTACCCTAAGGGAGCGGACAGTCTCGAAGCCAAACTCCATCACGTTGCAGCACTCGGAGGTGAACTCATGGCGACGGCCCTGGAAGCACTCCTCGTCGTACACGATGATCTGAAACACAACAGTTGGACGCCTGTGTCAAAGCGGCCAGGTTTAGCCTTCTAACGTCCCCACAGTGAGGCTGTCCACAGCACATATGGCTCATGTGTTGGGCCAGACTTTTCACAAATGAAACACATTGATTATGAAGCTACTCCAATGTCATGCAAATGTAACACACATCAATATTTGTGTTTTCATCAAATATCAAGTGAAATAGGGTAGAATTCTCCAAATCCACTGGGTGTCATAAAGTCAGTGAGTCAGTGCTGGCAATGCGGATCTATTTTAAGTAAGCCTGTTCCCTGAGGTGTCCCCATGCTTGTGTGCTAGCCGCGGTAATTATCTATTGATTGCTGTGGTCACTTGCTTTCACACATACCTTCCAATGGCCAGAGAACTTGGTACAATGGTGAGTCATCTTGTCTGCAACGAGGGAGAGACCACACAGGTGTTACTGATGACAGAATAAACACACAGGCCGAGAGGATAAATCACACTGCTCAGAGATGCACTCAGAAGCATTAAACACAACAGCACAGTTCCTAACCCCACAGGCAAAATGCACAGGAGAAAAACATCATCTACATTCCACAGAGCAATACTCTAGCTTTGTATAATCAAGATTAAATAAACAAAGAGAGATAGTACCATAAGATATCTATAAATATATAAAAGTCAAAAGGAACTTGTCATGGTCCATATCACAAAGTGTATAACAGCAGCTAGTGGCATCCTATAGTGTCCAGCTCCAAACCTATATGCACGTGTGAGCAAATTAAATCCCATTTCTGTTGAAATGCTTTTATGTTTAAGCACAGCTCCACGCAGCATTACAGCCATCTATGTTCCCTGGGAAGCACTGAATAGCATGTTTGGTCTGAATGCTTGCTCTAAACCATTACTGCTCTATTTAAAGATCTGAACAAGAATGCATGAAGCCAGCAGAGCCAGAAGCTACCAGCTGCTGCTGCTGTTATTACTGGTTAGCTCACTGCTAATGCTGCTCCTGCTGCTGCTGTTATTACTGGTTAACCCACTGTTAGTGCTAGTCCTGCTGCCTCTGTTGTTACTGGTTAGCCCACTGTTGGTGCTCTCCTGCGGCTACTGCTTTTCTGTCCCCACGCCCTCCATCCCCTCCAGAATCTGTGGGCCCTGATGGGTGTGTGCGTACGAGGGAGGTTGGGGTAGAACGGTGGGGCTGTGCACCGACTGAGTGAGGGCTGTCAGGTTTGGAGAGAGGGTAGTGGGAACTCACCTCGCTTTGATGCCCTGGGGACGTCCTGGCGTGAGAGTGAAACCTGGCACACGCCTCTACCCTTTTAAAGCTTCCCCTGGCAAAGGGCCCGGCTAAAAGCCCCGGCTCAGCATGGAGGGAGGGGCCCGCCATTGTGGCCCCAACAAAGGGGGGGTTAAATCTATAGAGACACAGAAGTGCAGACGCCACAGTATCCCCCTCAGGCCTCAGGGCCACTGCACGGCTGCTTTAACATGGGCCCACACACACACACACACACACATACATACATACATACTTACATACATACATACACACACACACACACACATACACATGGTATGTCAACACACAAACACATACAGAACCCACATCCTCAAAACTGCCCCCCCCCCCCCCCCACACACACACACACACACACGTACGGTACACAAACACAAACACACACACACACACACAGGCAAGAATCAGTCAGTATAGCCAGTAGTCAAACATACATACCATGCACATAGACAAAAGCAAGAACTCTCAGACACTAACCATGTTTATACATACATAGGAGCACACACACAGACATACACACACACTCACACTAAAATAAACACACATACACAATCTCATATGCGTCAAACATGATTAAGTTAAGTGGTCTGAAAAGCCTTCAGGAGGTTGGCGGTAAAAACCTATGACACAGCCGGCTGTTTTCTGTCCTTTCGGAGTCCAGAGCGTCCTTTTCCACAATGTTTTAATTTTTTTTTAGCTTACTGCAGCCATATCTTACATTTTCTCGAATATATGACATCAAAGATTTTTTATTCTAGGCTGTTTTCACTATTACTGAATACATCAGCAAAGCCCACCTCTTCCCGATAAAACACTTTAATAAAGTATGTTGCTAAATATGTCAAGTGTATATTCAATTGCACTGACAAATATTTTAACTGGATTTTGATGAATGAGTTTGATTTCATCCCGTTTATTTTGGCTGGTCAACTTTTTAAATCAATTAAAATCATCAATATGAATAAACAAACATGTAAGTAGTGTCCAGTAATCCAAACAATGCTACTCATGTGTGTGCATGATTGACAGGCCCGCCATGATGGCATTCCCTCAACCAGGAAGCCACTTGCTCAGCCCTGTGACATGGATATCAACAAAACATCCCGTGCACTAAACTCCCTGACTGAACTTTCATTGTTATTGTTAGCTCGGGTTCATGTGCTTACTGTATGTGCAGAGAGAAGTAGGTTGCATTCTAAACCAATAGAACTTTAAAGATAGGATAGAATAAAGAATGTAAACAAATATGGTCTTCTCTTTTTATATTTATAGCCAGAGAATTCCATGCTTGTCTGAACACACACTCTCTCTCTCTCTCTAACTACATCATGGTTACACAGATAATGTTCTTTTAAAAAAAAACTGAGACTTTAACACTGCTCTCTCTCTCTCTCTCTCTCTCTCTCTCTCTCTCTCTCTCTCTCTCTGACTACACAAGGTTTGCACAGATAATTATTTCTAATGTGGTCTTCTCTTTGCATAACCAGAGACTTTTACACTGCTCTCTATCTCAAGGAAAGATATGAGAGGCATTCCTGACTAATTTTCTACACAACTTGATCACTGTCAATGAAATATATATTTTGCCGTCAAAATAAAAAGATATTAGTTGCCGGAACTGAAATGGCAAACACACTGTGAACATTCGTAACATCGTAAAATGTCAGTCAAAAGCTGGCCATTTCATACCCCCACTTTAATTAGTAAAGTCAAAGTCTAAGTCAGTTGTCAATTTCTTCACATGTACTTGACATACAAAGGAATCGAAATTACGTTTCACACTTGTCCCATGCGTAGACGTTGACAACAATAAAGTGCAGATGCACAACAAAAACAGTTCTAAACAAAGTAATGTTAAGTAAAAAAAAAAGTGCAAGTAGGCTTAGGGCATTATACTTAGATAACATACAGGATATAACAAGACAAGACATAACATATAGTAAGTGTTCCAACAGTGTTGTTTTTGTTGTTTTTAGTGCAACACAAGATTATAGCAGCAGTAGTAGTAATATAAATAGTGGTAAAAAAGAATACTAAAATATTTAGCAGCAGGTGTGTGCAATTAATTATGCAATTAATGATTAATATCAAACAGGTACAATACCCAGCCATGCAAGAGGAACCAGCAGTGCTTCTATAAGGTTCTTCATGTCTACATTGACGCACAGCAATGAAGCTTCATATATTTCACAATGTTTATCTTCTGCCTTTCATACGGATCAATGAGCTTTAAAAGTGCTCTATGAGATGTTACTGGATTTTAGCATGATTTTTATTTTTATCTCAAATCGTAGGCATCTCCCCTTGATTGGCTAGCTTTCTGCCCCTGAATACTCTATGAAAAAAACCCGGTCGAAAGCCAACACAAGGCACAGGGCAAAAACCTAAACACAACAAACCATGGCCAACCAATCAACAACACCACATGCCAATTGGTTCAGATCCCCTGTCACTAGTGTTTGTTTGAATACACCACTCTGTAATACTCTGTTGAAATCTGATCAGCACTAATACTGGAATCAGTATACAGAAATGTTACTTGGTACACAATTATGTGATTAAGTGTAGTCATGTGATTCAGTACACCATTTTGTGATTCAGTTTACAGTAAAGTCATGTGATTCAGTACAGTCATGTGATTCAGTGTACAGTAAAGTGATTCAGTATACAGTCATGTGATTCAGTGTACAGTAAAGTGATTCAATATATAGTCATGTGACTCAGTGT